>JARFXV010002642.1:0-80000 GCA_031761425.1 Cosmopolites sordidus | reverse complement strand
TTCGCGCCATTTTTAAATAACCCTCAGAAAAATATTATGTTCCAATTTAAACATTTTAATCTCAAATTCAAATACAACAACAACCAAATTAGATGCCTTGAAACTATTTATTTTGTGTGAAATAACATTCAATAGGACTAATGTTTGGGAACAATTTTTTGCAAATGTCCGCAGCGGCTACTTTTGACATATCGCATTTCGCAATACAATTTCAGACCACTTTTTCAAGCGACAGCATTGTTTCCTCAATAAATCGATTGTTGTATTGGCTGTAAGACATGTGGAGTCATTCTGTTGCAACGACATCTCCTCCAGATCAATACCATTTAAATTCTAAATTAAATAATCATTGATAATCGTTCTAAAATGATTCATCTTAATGATAACGTGCTTTCTAGCATGTGTTTTAAAGAAATATGGCCCAATGATGCTGCCACCAGCATAGGTAGCCAGGATTTAGTTTTGGGGGGGGTTTAGTTTGAAGTAAATAAAACAACAAAAATATACTACTCAACAAAAGATGGCGTTACTGTGCGCAACGTCCACTAGTTCGGATATATATTCAATTCAAACGTAATAATTTAACTCTCTTCGGTCCTCGTATTTTTTCGGTATAATATTAGGTAATATTTGGCTTATTTCGGAGGGGGTTTGAACCCCCAACTCCCCCCCCCCCCCCCGCCCTTGGCTACGCCTGTGTTCTGAATAAAACGGGAATTGTTGGATCATATGCGGGTTATTTTCACTTTAAATGCGGCCATCGAGATCAACAAGCTTGAATTCTTTGGAAAGCTGGATCTTGTAATGCAGCAGACTAATTGATATTGCAGCAACTCAGCAACAACGGCGATATTTTCTTCGGATCGCACAATTTTTTATCTTGTATTTGTTTTAATATCGAGCAGCATGAAATGCGAATGCGAATCGCACGGTTGGGATATTATGTTCACTATAAAATTCACGAAGTGGTCTATAAGTTTGGCGCACAGATTATTTGGATAATACATTTCGACAAATTTCAAGCGTTGCACTGATGTTAAACGTTCCATGATGATTTGCCAGACTATACTGAATAACTTTGGTACTAATGGCGCGTAAACTCACAGTTTGTTTGACAGCGACCCCTATCGAATATTCGGACACACTAAAAAAATCAAATCACCCGTTGATCAAAAATTTGATTTCTGTTAATCATATGGAATTTAATAACTAATATTAATTATCGGCTGATCATTTAAATTTGTAATTAGTATAGAGGTTGTTTTTTGTAATAATTATTATTAATCACAATTAATCATAATCGATCATAATAAATATAATATATATTGTATCTATTGTTACAATTTTCTTTTGTATGTTTTCTTAATAGACTGCTCCTGATTACAAAAACATACAGTGCATTTTTAATATATTATGCAAATCATCATAAAAGTTATACCTAACATATTCTGCTGTAATCATTCTTCATCTAACATTTTGCCGTTTTTATATTTTCGCACATGAATTGCCTTCTAAACGGGTTAAGAGTAGCTCCTATAAAGTTTTACGAACCTGGTAGGTATTACGTTTGGCAATAAACACAACTTCCTAAACAACACAAAAAAACAATATTTTCCACTTCAAAGAATTCACAACGGACATCTGTTTTAGGCAGCTGTTTTAAAGGAGCACGTTGAAATAATTTTGAACTGTTTTTATAACATTAATCATATTTTATCAGTGCAATAATGTGAATGTTTTACTGTGACAATGTTGTTGGCCATTATTTTTCTCAATATCGAAAAATATAAGAAATCCCATTGATACCATTGATGCCATAGTCATTAAAATATTTACATATCAAAATTAATGTTTTTTTTTCAAATTTTAAAAACATTGCCATCTATTAACCATAATTTAACCTAATATGTTATACTAGCTGTTACTCGCCCGCTTCGGTGGGCGTAATTTAAACTTTAATAATTAGTAATAATTGATTTTTTTGTGATTAAAATTACTTTTAGAATTTCATAGCTTTTACCTGCTATTTGACAATTTTTTTCTATAATTTTCACGAAGACCAAATTGCGAGGTATTCACAACGATACAATGCTAAATTTCAAATTCTGGAGTATATTTATCTTTTACACCACCGCAACCCCCCTTAGGAGTTGATGAGGAACATTCCAGCCAAATTGCAAGTCTTTAGGACTTAAATTTAAAAAACGGGCGTATATTTATCTTTTACGACTTCTCAATTCTCCTTATGGGTTGATTTTTATGAACCCGAACCCTCTTTCTGAGCAAACATCTACGCCGCATGAGGAACATTCCTTCCAAATTTCTTAATTTCCAAGTATTAATAATAAAAACGAAACGTTAACAAAATAAAAAAATAATTAGTATTATTACAATTGACCGAAACCCCAAGCAAAAACAAAAAAATAACATCAAACGGCTATATAAATATATATATATATATATATATATATATATATATATATATATATATATATATATATATATATATATATATATATATATATATTTTCTCCTTTATTTGGGTTTTTCGCCACTGTTTAAAACTCAAAAAATATATTTTTGATATTTTTTGAGTTTTGTTACCTGATACCTGTTCTTATTTAAAAAAAAATATATGAACACGCCACAATCATTCAGACATTACTTATAATATAATATAATATATAATATATATTAATTATATATATATATATATATATATATATATATATATATATATATATATATATATATATATGCAGTGTTAGGACTGCGTCCAATGAGAAAACAGTGCTGGGTGTCATCAGACACTCAACAGCTGGGTTCCACAATCTCATGTGGAACACACAACAACCTGCGTCTCCGCCAAAATGTTGTCCGCCTAATTGTTTGACTGGGGACGGATCCTTTCCATTGGATGGCACATGTTTCGTCTCTTGATGTTTAGACTCTTCAGGGTGTGATGTTTAGACTCTACCGACATGTGTCCTCTCGTCAAGAATAGGAAGATCCCATCCACAGTCAAGAACCGCCGACTTCCCGTCGGATGGCGTATATATACTGCGTCCAATGAGACAACACTGCTGGGTTCCACAATCTCATGTGGAACACACAACAACCTGCGTCTCCGCCTAAAGAGCCTGATATATATATATATATATATATATATATATATATATATATATATATATATATATATATATATATATATATATATATGTATATTTATTTTCTTAACGTTTCGGTTTTTTTTGTTAAACTCAGAAATAAAAATAAAATTGTACAGTGTCATTATTAATACACCTAATATTTTCGCAACTCAATTTTCTGAGACTAACACGATTTATAGAAAGGCCACTTTATTTTATATATCCCCATATCCCGGATGAGGAAATAATGCAGTGGTATTAAGTTATTTACATTCAAAATATTTTTAAACTCTAAATCAAGAGAGAAAGTAATTTTCTATTACTAATAACTGAGATGTTTGTTATTTTTGAGAAAAATGACATTGTTGATTTAATAAAAACTACGCAAAACGAAATTTTTAAAATTGACGTTAAATATATGGAAACGGATGTAAATAAAGTTACATTATTATTGTTTAGAAATCGTAGGAGTAAAATCGTAGATAATTTTCGATATTGAACAAATATAGTGTAGGGATATGCCAAGCAAATACCGTACAATATTGGCCACCGGCTATTTTACATGCACCAACCTCAATCCATAAATTGATATAAACTCGCGTATATTCATTTATTATTCGGGCTAGTACTTATCGAAGAAAGGTTCAAAGCAACTAGGCGTAGCGAGATTTAAACAATATCAACTAGAGAGAAAGCAAAATAAATATTACAGAATAGGCGAGATGTAACAGTTTACATCCAAACTTTTTGATGGTAGTACACCTATTATATCTTTTAGAGCATTCATATGAACTGTTATTGTAAAAGGTAATCAATCCATTTTGTGCTTCGGAAAGTAAAATTTAAAAAAGCCCACAAATAATTGAGATTTCGATTATTTTTTTTTCATTTTATTGCTTGGACTTTGCCATTAAGTGTGGAATACATAATTTGAACGGTCACGGGGTCCAACACGTGACCGCTTGCACGACTCAATCCTTTTGAGGTAATTTTCGACGACTTTTCCGCACATTTCGGCTTGTATTTCGCCCACGACTTGACGAAAGTTGGTTTTCAACTACTCAAGACTTTGACAAAACTGAGAGGATTGTCTATGTAAACACGGTCTTTCGTATAGCCCTTGAAACGGGGATACGGCAGAATCACCATCTTTGTAAAAACTTTTAATAATTCTAACGCTTTGTTCGATGGTTAAACGATCCATATTGTAAAATGGCAAACCCTAAACTGAACAAATCACACTTTGGATAACATTTACCTCAAACAGTTGTTAAAACACAATGCTGTAATTTCCGAACCACGAAATGGATAAAATATTTTAGCAAAGTTTTTTTTATTAGCTGACCTAAAACACGTTTGACAATGGTATTATTTATGTCTGGTCTGACATTTAAGGAACTTAATAGTTAGTAATAGTCGTACAATACAGCACAACATGTCCAATTTGTTCAACTGTTCAAAGCTTGTTAGTTCTTAGAACAAAGGATACATTTATCCGTATTTTCTGGAACATGAAGTTAGCAACACGATTACCGTCACGGGACTAGGATATCATGATTTAAAAACCAAGTTTTTTAGACCGGAATTAAACCGTATAACGGTGTATGGTTTCAATAGGGTGACACTACACCGCATATAACGAGATTTTAGCCGCAACAATAAACCACTCGTTCTTTAAAGTTTTAACACTATAGAGCATGTACAGGATGTTCACAACCTTAGTCGATGTAAATTTAGACTATAGATATTCAAAACTAATTCAAAACATCTCTGACACTACTTTCGTGCACATAATTCTAGCAAATCATTTAAGATCAAAAGAGGAATATAGCAAGGATATAATATATCGTCAAAATTATTTACCACCTCGTTAAGATTTATCTACCATTTCTTTATATTTTGACACCCTCTTCGTCGAAGCAAGTAAGATGTAACTTAAGCTGAACATAGTGTCCCTTAGGATGGGTTTAAAAATATCTTATTTAAACTCAAAATGATGACATACTTTGTCCTTAGCCATGGCATATAAGTGGAAAATATGCGTGTCAAAAAAGTATGTGAATATATATATATATATATATATATATATATATATATATATATATATATATATATATATAATATAGTTATATATATATATATATATATATATATATATATATATATATATATATATATATATATATATATATATATAACTCTCTCTGTAGAGAGCATGACAATTAAAGTCTAGAACCTAAAAATAAGGATTATTCTTGCTTGGGTAGCTTCCGGAAAACTGAACAAAAATGAGATTTAGCGCCAATATAGGTTTGAATGAAAAATATTTCACTTAATGTCTTGCTGGTAATTACGAAGCGAAGATACTAACTCTTACGACGAATATATTTTAAACCAAAATTTTGAAAAACACCACGACCTATGGAATGCTAAATATTAAAAATAACATTAAGGGACCTGATTCAAAATGCACCCCAAATAGAACTGGATTGGGCAAGTTGCACAAATAACCGATGGAAGATGGGCTAAGCGTGACCTGGAATAGCTTTCAAGGTTTGTGCGGTTTCAGAAAGTGTCATGGTCACTATTGACCATGTGAACCGATGATATCAGGCACATATCAACAGATTGAATGAGAGAGGTGTGAGAGCGTGATATATGGAATATATTAAGGAAGGCATATGTCCGGTAGTGAATGCGATAAGGGCTAAATGATAATGATGATAGTGACATCGCAGAAAGGTGCCGAAACAATTGATTTGTTATATTTTAATATGTTATTTTAATATGTCGATTTGTTATATGTTACAATATAAGTTTTAAGGATTTACCACCGATATCATGTAATTTGATAGTATTGGATTCTTTAGGGCTATATTATAGGAGACGTCTATGAGAATAATTCCTAAATGATCCAGGCGTTTAAAGAATGACTGAGTAAGATGTGGTAATGACTGAGTAAGATGTAGTAATGTAGTATTTTTTTATGATGGCCAATGGTAAAGCAGTAAGAGGATTTCGGAATGAATTATCTGCCATTTATTTTCGAAGACTTGAATTAATTTAATTATTTTTCTTTGGGAAAAAATGTTAATGTAATACAAAATGTAATAATATTGTTAATCTGTGATTTATTTTCTGGTTAAAAAGATTAAATTCTTCACTTTCATTCAAATTAGTCATTTAAGATTAAAACGATATTATATTGCTGTAAGACAAGCATATGGTGAAATTTGAATTTTCACTATTTCCGTGATTTAGAATTGTTTAAAGTTAAGGTAATCCACAAGAATTTGTTTTCGTTTAATTAATAATAATCATCATTTATTAATATCAAGTATCAAAGATCAATTATGTGATTCGAAATCGTTTATTGGCGAGTTATTCGCTCCTTGTCCTTTACGACACCCTATTTCAGTTTCATATAGGTAAAACAATTTTCGTTTTATTTAGTTTTAAAAACAGAAAAGGCAAAACTCGGATAGCACAAGATCTGGGCTGTATGCGAGATATGGCGGATAACATATCGAGTTTTGGAGCTTTTGCTTTATTGTTTGATTTTTTTTTGTTATCTGCAGAAGAAATAGCTTCTTTTCACCAAAGCTGGGTATATTTGAAGCAGTTTCATATACATTCAATCAAGTTATACATTTAGTTAAAATTGCATGAAATGCCCAGCATTAGAGTCCTGGAGAACAACCATCGTTTGGTCACTAGTTCCACCAGTTGTCCAGAGTTTTACTTATTTACTTACGGAACTTAAAAGTGGGAGCTACACCCATTTTTTATTGTAAGACACAATTTGACGAATTAAACTTTTTCATTTGGAAGCAGCTTTGCACATTTTCATTAAATCGTATGGCAATTGCATATTTTTGATTGAAGCAAAACGGCATATAATAAACTAGCATATAATTTATATTTATATTTTGATATGATAATAATATAAACATAAATTGATACGAAATTTATATGTTGTACTGAGACCGGACAACCGCTAATATTTTAATAAGATAATTCTGAGTAATTCTGAAGAATTAAATCTTTATTTAAAACAGACAAAAAGATAATGATCAGGGCGAAATATTCCCCGTTTACATTGATGACCTTCTAATATTTTTCGGCCATCTTGATACTTTACTAATACTACCAACTGAAAGACCACAAAGCAGTCTATGCATTTTCGTGTATACTCAGGTGTTATCACATTCTAACTACTCATTCTAAATTTAGAGTTATCAAGAAAACTCCACTGTTTACCTCTAAGATATCGCCTGCAGGATGTTTTTTTTCCAGAATTTTTAATACAAAATGAGTGTGGTGTCGTTAATTTTTGTTATCCTCGAATCTTTTTGTTATCCTCTGGACTTTACTTATTGTAACCATTATTATATCTCCAAGTTCTTTTTCAGAGTGAGCATATGGTTGCAGTTTATCGATTTGAATTTTTTGGTACCAGGTATACCACCTTTTACACATAGCATGAGTTAGAGTATTCCCTTTATATCCAGTAAACATAATTTATGTCGCTTAACAGTATTATAACCCAGATCACACTTTTCTTCAGATTTTTCTCCAACATCGAATATGTTATTTAATTATTGTCAACGGTATTGATTGTGAAGTTATGCTCATCAAATGAGAGTTGCATGGCATTCTAACTCGTAATGTAACAGGCGGGCCTACTGGACACAGTTATTACCAGGCTATATTGGCCAACCTAGGCCGTCGAAAATAGCTTCCTTCGCATTTTTAAGGTGTTAATATTATAATTTATAAATTATATTTAATTATTTTATTATATCTATTATTCTACTCGACAAATTATTTATAAACAAAAACAACGAAAAATATTATGCATTTTTTATCAGCAACTTAAACGAAAACAAAAACAAAGACATTAAATCCTTTTTGAAAAAAACAGTCGCGGCATTGACAAAGCGTTCAGCATCTCGTACGAAATTAATTCAGGTCCATGTCGGACTTCGTCGCATGTCACTTCACAAAAGCAGTAAAGATAAACAGGAGGTCAATAGCGCGAGTTCAGATTCCAGATTTTTTTTGTTCGTTGCTTTTCGTTTCTCAGTCGAAATATCCCACAGCTTGGATTATCATCAACGTTTTATGAAGTTTAACGCATTACATTCGTATCTCGCCTGGTTTTTACTGTCCGAAATTGTTTGAATGATATAGTGTCATATAACGTTGTGTTAAGTTTTTTTTGATAAGGACTGCAAAATATTTTTATTTAATTTGTTGTTTATCGTATTTGACAAAATCATTTGACTAATAAAAATAATTCATTTTCAAACATTTGCTGGGTCGTATTTACACTTTTGATATGGAGGTACATTATACAATGTACAATGAATATACAGTATGTACATTCATTGATATGTTTCTTTTTCAGTTACCAGTTTCTTATCAACCTACAAACTGAGCACTTGAACATAACGAGATGGCATTATATATATATATATATATATATATATATATATATATATATATATATATATATATATATATATATATATATATATATATATATATATATATATATATATATATATATAAATTCCCTCTAACCATGTAAAAATCCTATTGGGTGATTTCAACGCCCAACAACAAAGAAAAAAGTAAAAAAGTACAGGCAAACAGTCGGCAGTTTTCCCGCTCATAAATGGACTAACCATAATGGTAGAAGATGGGTTGAACTATGTTCGCAGTTTAATCTAAAAATAATGTCAACCCATTTTAAGAAGAAAATAACAAAACAAAAGACCTGGAGGTGCCCAAACATGTACATGGGTGAATTTCAAATTGACCATGTTGCCATTTCGTACCCCAATTATAAAGAGATCTTGAATGTTCAAGTCAGGAAAGGAGCAAATATAGACACGAATCACTACTTGACTAGAATCAAACTTAGCTTAAAACCTCGAAAACTTATTCAAAAAGGGCTGCTAATACCAAAGTTTGACCCAACGAAAATAAAACCAGCCCTAACAGAAGAGCTTGATAAACAACCTGCACAGAACTGGAAAGAATTAAAACAAAAAATTATTAAAACAGCCTTAAAGTTGGTCCCTTTACAAAAACGTAGAAAACATCCGTGGTGGGATGAAATTTGCGAGCAAGCAGTATTAAGCCGAAGTAAAGCATTCAAAGATTGGAACAGTCAAAAAACAGCAATAAACTATAACATCTTTTTGGAAGTAAGAACAGAAACATCGAAGCTAATTAGACAAACTAAAAGAAAATATGAAAACAATCAACTTAATGAAATAGAAAAAGATTTCCAAAAAAATAACACCCGAAACTTTTACAAAACATTTAAAACTAAATTAACAGGCTATCAACCGCAGAGCTTATGCTTTCAAAAGGAAAACGGACAATTAGCTCTAAATAACCAAGACAATTGCAAAGAACTTGCGAAATATTTTGAACAAATACTAAACTGAGCCTGAGCCCTTAAACAAATTACCAACACTAAACCCTAAACAAGCAAACCCAGATTCATTACCACCGAATGAAGAGGAAATAATTAGGCAAATCAAGCGGTTTAAAAATAACAAAGCTTCTGGTGAAGATGGAATCACTGCTGAACTTTTGAAATCCGCTGGTCCAGGTACAATCAAGGAAATAACCAAAATTCTACAAGAAGTTTGGCGAACCGAACGGATTCCGGAAGACTGGAAAGGTGCTCTAATCCATCCACTACATAAGAAAGGAGATAGAACGGATGTAAACAACTATAGAGGAATATCTCTTCTCCCAGCTTGTTGCAAGATTCTATCTCAATGTCTACTAGACAGAGCACAGGGACAGTTAGAACCGAACATTGGTGAATATCAAGCAGGTTTTCGACCGGACAGATCCTGCCCTGAACAGATCCTGAATCTAAAGTTGATTCTAAGACATCAAAAACTGTACAATAAAAATCTCGTCTGTACATTTGTGGATTTCAAAAAAGCATGTGATTCTATTGACCGCGAATCTTTATTCCAAATCTTGAAAGAACAAGAACTAGATCTGAAAACGCTGGCAATTATTAAAGCAACGTTAACTAACACGAGGTCAAAAGTTAAATTCATGGGTGACATCTCAGAGCCCTTCGAAATTAAAACTGGTGTGAGACAAGGCGATGGACTCTCGCCACTCATATTTAACTGTGTTCTAGAAAAAGTAATACAGGAGTGGCGTGAAAAAAAGTCGGCACTGAATATTGACCAGCCCATTAAACTGGGGAGAACCAACTTCAAAACTGATTGTCTGGCATTTGCTGATGATCTAGCAATTTTAGCTCAAGGTATCTTAACGGCACAAAAACAGATTGAAATCCTAAAAGAAACTGTTGAAAAGGTAGGACTCCAAATTTCCTTTGAAAAGATTTTCCTTTGAAAGAATTTAACTTTTAGCTTTGTGTTAGTTAGTGTAGCTTTAATAATTGCCAGCGTTTCCAGATCTAGTCCTTGTTCTTTTACAATTTGGAATAACGATTCACGGCTAATAGAATCATATGCTTTTTTGAAATCCCCAAATTTACAGACGAGATTTTTATTGTATAGTTTTGATGTATTAGGATTAACTTTAGATTCAGGATCTGTTCAGGGCAGGATATGCCCGGTCAGAAACTTGCTTGATATTTACCAATTTTAGGCTCTAACTGTCCCTGTGCTCTGTCTAGTACACATTGAGATAGAATTTTGTAACAAACTGGGAGAAGAGATAGCCCTCTGGAGTTGTTTACATCCGTTCTATCGCCTTTCTTATGTAGTGGATGGATTAGAGCATCTTTCCAATCTTCCGGAATCAGTTCGGTTCGCCAAACTTCTTGTAGAATTTTTTAGAAGCTTTGTTATTTTTAAGTCTCTTGATTTACCTAAATATTTCATCTTCATTCGGTAGTAATGAATCTGGGTTTATTTGTCCAGGGTTTAGTGTTGGTAATCTGTTTAAGGGATCAGGATAGTTTAGTAGTTGTTCAAAATATTTTGCAACTTCTTTGCAATTGTTTTGGTTATTTAGAGCTAATTGTCCGTTTTCCTTTTGGAAGCAAATACTTTAGGGTTGATAGCCTGTTAATTTAGTTTTAAATGTTTGGTAAAAATTTCTGGTGTTATTTTTTTGGAAATCTTTTTCTATTTCATTAAGTTGATTGTTTTCATATTTTCTTTTTGTTTGTCTAATTAGCTTCGATGTTTCTTTTCTTACTTCCAAAAAGATGTTATAATTTATTGCTGTTGTTTGACTGGCTCACTCTTTGAATGCTTCACTTCAGCTTAATACTGTTTGCTCGCAAACTTTATCCCACCACTGATGTTTTCTACGTTTTTGTAAAGTGGCCAACTTTAAGGTTGTTTTAATAATTTTTTGTTTCCATTCTTGTCAGTTCTGTGCTGGTTGTTTATCAAGCTCTTCTGTTAGGGTTGGTTTTATTTTCGTAGGGTCGAAGTTTTCTAGGATTTAAGCTGTTTGATTCTAGTCAAGTAGTGATCCGTATCTATGTTAGCTCTTTTCCTGACTTGAACATTCAAAATATTTTTATAATTGGGGTACGAAATAGCAACATGTTTAGGCACCTTCAGGTCTTTTGTATTGTTATTATTTTCTTAAAATGAGTTGACATTATTTTTTGATTAAACTGCGAACATAGTTCAACCAATCTCCTGCCATTATGGTTAGTCCATTTATGAGCGGGAAAACTGCGGCCTGTTTTTATGTACTTTCTTGCTTTCCCTAGTTGGGTGTTGAAATCACCCAATAGGATTTTTACTTGATTAGAGGGAATTTTAGAAATAGTCTTTTCCAGAATTTCCCAGGGTTTATTTACTTTTTCAGGATTAGATGTATTTTCTTCGTTAACTGGGAGGAGTGCATTGATTAATCTATAGTTTTTGATAGCACATTTGAGGGATAATACCATAAGTCGATTATTTACTGGCTGGATATTAGTTATAGAACCAAGAATGGTTTTTCAGATAGCGAAAGCAACACCGAGATGTCGTGTATTTTTGAGTATTCTTTCATCCGTTTTACTTTTAAAAAGTCCGTAGTTGCTGAAGTCCAAGGTGTTTTCATCTGTCAATCTGGTTTCTTGCAGAGCTAAAATTTGGATTTTTTGCTGATTCCATGTTCGCCCCAGGTCGTGTAGTTTTCCTGGGCACAGGAGAGAGTTATTTACCGTTCCAAAGAAAGTTTATGTTTTCGGTTTTAGACGTTGGCCAGAGGTCTCCGACTCCCTCTGAAAGATTTTGCTTTTAAGCCAGGACGCCCCAGAATCCGAAAGTCCGTTTGTACCAGCAAAATTGGCAGAGGATTGTTTACCTCCTGGGGTAATTTTGTAATAACTAGAAAGCTTCATCTTGTACTTTCAATTAAAGGTTTGAACCATGACGGTTCAGTGGTTAAGACTGGAGGGGTTAGTTCCAGAATAATATTAGAACTCGTTGATTGATTTTCAATTTCTTAACGCGTCAGTAGCTAACCATAAAAATATTATCAGAACTGTAAAAATCTTATGTATGTACGTAGTCCTTCCACAGCTTCTATCGCTTGTACATGTAGTTCAAAATAAATATATATATATATATATATATATATATATATATATATATATATATATATATATATATATATATATATATATTATTCACTTATGGGCCCTGGTGGATCACGCGAAGTACAGTTAGAGGCGTTTGTTGTTGTTAGCCTTCCTTTGCGCCCATACTGATTTCATTTTTTTGCTATAAGTTTTTCTCCTCGCGTCAGACCAAGTTGTTCCAGTCATCCTACTTTCTCTCTGGCCAACCTCCCAAACGTTAACTTTGTATCTGAAGCAGCCTCTATTCTGAATTTCACCCTGTGTAATATTTGCTGATCTTAGGTCCTCTTTAATTGCAGCAATCCATTTAGTTATTTCTACTTTAGCTTTACTCCTATTTTCATAAAATTCGACTATTTATCTAGTTAGCCTACTCGGATTCATCCGTTTTATGTGTCCGTAAAACTTAAGTCTTCTTTTTCTCATATCGCTATGTATATCTGTGTATTGTTTGATTTCTTGGTTTTCTCGAAGTCGGTATGTTGTGCTATTTATTTGTTTGGGGCTCAAAATTTTTTTTATGATTTTTCTTTCCTTCTTTTCAATGTCCTCGATGTCTCTCTTTCTATTCAAAAATAAGCGTTTCGGTCCCATATAGACATTCTGGTTTAATAACTGTGTTATAATGTCTCAGTTTTGTGTTTTTAGATATGCATTTTTTGTTGTAAATATTTTGTGTAAGTCTCAATGCCGTTTCCATTTTTTGACATCTACCCTTATTGGTCGCTTTTTCCAACCCATTTTCCATGATTATTTCACCCAAAAATTTGAATTGAGAGACTCGTCTGATGGTACCATATTTTGTTTTTAGAAATGGTGTTCTTAGTCTGTTGCAGGTCATGTATTGTGTCTTTTCAAAGGAAATTTGGAGTCATACCTTTTCTGCTGTTTCTTTTAGGACTTCAATCTGTTTTTCTGCCATTAATACATCTTAAGTCAAAATTGCTAAATCATCAGCAAGCGCCAGACAATCAATTTTGATGTTGGTTCTCCCCAAGTTTAATGGGCTGGTCAATATTCAGGGTCGACTTTTTTTCACAAACAATTTTTTAATAAATTTTCCCAAATTATTATTCGCTGTAAAGGTAATCTTTTCATTGTTTTTATGTTAGAATTTAATAATTTTCTCATAATCTATTATTGTTTTAAATGAATAAACTTATCCATTCTTCTGTGGATATATTTTATAGGCAGTATTTTTGTTAAGTTTTCTTTTTAAAATGTTGTCATCTATTATTCTCTCCAAATAACTATTGTTTAGTGCAACCTGTTTAATGGTGTTACTTCCTTACTAAAACCTGTGTCTGATAAAGGAATACAAGTCATAAAGCTATGATAAGGTGCTAATTCATGTTGTTGTGGATGTAATGATTTTTTATATATTGTTGTGTCTGTGTGAAAGGGTTTGCGAAATATTTTGAGACTATGTTTAAATTGTTAAATTCCATCAACAGGAAGTTTAAATTGTTGTTTTCCTCTAATTCGACTGTAGATGCTAGCAGAACGCGTCAAATATTATCTATAATGTGGAAATTGAATTAAAAATTATACCAACATTTTTAAATGTGGTGTTAACCTTCAAAATTAATAGCAGAGATCAAGTTAAGATCTATGATAAAAAAAACAAATGTTATTCTTATGAAAGTTTCTTAATCAAGAACCGTTAGGTTACGCCTTTTATGCTTCATTGATACGGCGATGACTAGCAATAAATCGCTACCAGCTTAAAACAACTGAAAAAAGGCATTAAAAGGCAAGATGATTATCCAATTTATAAAGACAAGAGCGGAAATGTTACACACATTAACTAGAACGACCTTCTCATGTCACACGATAAAAAATACAATGAAAATACGAATTTATCACATACAGTCATCTCTGATGATTTTTTTAATCTCGGATACCTCAGTACATTTATTTTTGAAACCGATATTTGTTTCTGCAATTTTTTTTAACCTTCTTGTGTAAAGGTAATCTAAAAATATGCATGATTTCGGGGACATAATCACAGCCTACTAAACGGATTTAGAAAACTGAGTCAGGAAAACAGCAGAGGATATTATATATTGGCACAAATCCATGTCACCTTTAATATTGAGTAACACTTTCAACTTTTATTTTCGAACACTGAAATCAAAATGTTATGAAAATGTTCCTTGTTGCATACACTATCATGGAATATCTTGGAAAAATAACGGAACTTTTTAAATTTAAAGAAAAGTACTTGCGCCATCTATTGTAATAATATATGATCTGAAAGCTGCTTAAAGTGACAGCACCTTTTTTCACAAAAATACGATGGAACAAGAATTTTACAGAAACTTTTGAAGTGAAGACGATCCAAAGCCAGACAAGCCAAAAAATCAAAAATCGCGATGAGTTGGTGGAAGAAGTGCGTGAAACGATCACCTAGGATGTGAATTCGACTTTAAGATGTATAGTGGAGAAATTAAATACGACCAAAGACACGATTCACGAAATTCTGATAAAGGATTTACCTACACAAACGGAAAGCCTGTGCTCGATTTGTTCCTCACGCCTTAAATGAAGACCAAGAAATTGAACATCGTGTTGAATTAAATCGTATCGTATTGAATTGTATTGAATCGTATTGAACATTACAAGTTCTTCATTAAAACAGCCAGATGAAAATGCACATTCCGGGAATCGATTGTAACTGGTGATGAGACTTGATGCTCCAAGTACGTATACTCAAATAGCGCCAACATGCTAAGTGGAAGTCCCCAGACTCTCTAAAATAGCAAAAAAAAATCGTTTCCAGAAGTTACGAGAGAAGACAATGTTAATTTGTTTTTACAACTTTAAAGACATCATACTTCGGGAATTCGTGCAACAAGGTCAAAATATCACTAGGCAGTATTATCTGGAAATTATGGAGCGTTTGTGGAAGAGAAGTGTTTAAGTGAGGACCGAATATCGAGTACCGGGGAATTGGTTTTGGTTTGGACGCTAATGCGCCACCTTATAAGACCGTCGCTGTTCGTGAATTTTTGGCTAAAAAGCAAGTCTGTATGATTTGACATCCTCTGTATTCGCCTGACTTATCTTCGTGTGACTATTTCCTGTTCCCGAAACTAAAACAGGCTATCAAAGGAACATTTTATGACAGTGTTACATAAGTCCAAGAAGCCATGACGAGGATTGAGGCAATTCCATAGAGGCAATTCCAAAAAACGACATATAAATGTATGCTTTTATATTTATGCGAAAGGGATGTATTTTGAATAAAACGATATTATTTTAGCAAAAATGCTACTATGTTTTATTCAAAAAGTTATTCAAATTTCGTTATTTTTTCGACATACTATGTATAATAATATTTATTAACATAAAAATAATCAGTGTAATCATGCCATTTTTAATATTTAAATGCGGAAAATATTATCTTCAATTCGATCACATATAGCGGTGTTAATTAATCCAGTGGGCGATGTTTACCTACATACACGTGTGATTTTAAGTAGTCCAAAAGATAAAAATCACAAATTGAAGTCCGGTGACCGAGGGGGTTACAGAACATCGTCAAAACGAGAAATTGTTTGATTAAGGAAAGTAGCTCGAACAAGATTCATGGAAGTTCTGACCGTATGAGCAGTGGCTTCAACTTGTTGAAACTATTCAACCTTCCTGATTTTCTGAGACCCAAAATCGACAGCTTTGTTTATTAACTAGGCCATTTAAATGGAATTAAGCTTCAATGCTCATAATGATGGTGACATATTCGGAATATCGGATGGTGACATGTTCTTCCAACACGTAATTATGATGACGTTATGACAAAAACGTTGATTCTATATGAAGACATGAAACGGCAACATGAATCGGAATAGGAAAGAAACTAATTTCAAGTAAAGACTAGTTGCATAGATCGAAACTCTATTCTGAAAAAACATAACATAAAAATTACCGGAAATCTGCATCAGCTAACGAAACAGCATAAAACAGCTAGTGTCTTGTTTCCAGCAGAATTTAGACAAATTATTAATGAAAAAGATTATCATCCTAAGCAAATTTTTTATTTGTGATTAAACCAGCTTTATTTGTAATAATATACCAACGGCCCTACATTCATAAAACTGCGATGCACATAGCAAGCTCGAAAAACATTTTTGGGTTCTGACATTGATTGATACTTGTAAATGCAACTTAATATATAATCAAAATGGAAGGAATCAAAATAAAAATGGATCTATCATTCCAGAAATGAAAAAATATTTGGAGAGGGAATGGTTACCATTTAAGGTTTTATTGACATATAAAAAGCTTCTGGGCATCCTGTGTTACTAGTGACATAAGACTCAAATGTTCAAGTTCTTACCACCTAATTTGATCTCATTGATTTGAACTCGATAGGTTTTCGAAATAATTTGCACAATGATTAAGGATTCCTTTGATGTTAAATCATAGAATGGTCATTCATAATTTCTGATGCAGGAAGGATTTATCGAGTAATGCCTTTCATAATTCTGAAGAGTCTTTCAAAGTGAGAGGTTCTTAATGTTTGAATAAAACACATAAATTAAGTTACATTTAAACACACATTCTGCCAAATGACCACCTTTTCCTGCTCGACAGACGTCCACTCTTGTTTAAAAATTTTGGATGATATTTTGGCAAAACCGTGGCTCTATCTCACCAATGACTCGAATAATTTTATCGTTTAGTTCAGGAACCGATTTTGGATTGTTCTTGTAGATCCGGCGTTTAACGTATCCCACAAGAAAATAGTTCAACAGTGTCAAATTACATGATTAATTACATCACCATTACTTCCAATAACTCGTTCAGGAAATTTTTCTCTCAATAAATCAATTGATTTATTAGCTGAGTGAGGTGTAACACCATCCTGTTGGAACTACATATCCTCCAGATCAATATTATTCAATTCAGTCCTCAAAAATCCATGATTATTATCAAATAAAATGATTATTATTATAATCAATTATAATAACTCCTGGCCATAATGCACACCAGACAGTGACTCGTTTAGGATGTAAAGGTTTTTCATAAATCAATCGTGGATTTTCTTCACCCCAAATGCGGCAATTTTGTTTATTAATATAGCCAGCAATTTCAAAACGTGCTTCATCTAATAAGATGATCCAATCTTGATCATCCAATTGATAAATGCGCGATGTTCTGAATGATCCAGTGGTTTTAGTTCCTGAGTTATTTGAACCTTATATACTATCAGAGGTAAATCCTTTCGTAAAATACGCCATATTGTGGATTCACTGAGTACAAATTTTTGTGAACGTCAACTAATGGAAATTTCTAGGTCTTCAACAACACTTTCACGTATCAAATCAATATGCTCTTATTATCGACCACTACGACTTATATTATTGCTCTTCTTTTATCTTCCACCGAACCAATTTCTTGAAATTTGTATGAAAATTTTCTGAAATGAGACTAAACCGAAATTCACAACGCCATCTGTGTTTTATTCAAGTATTCAAAAAGCGCTCCGTTTTGAAAGACCCGTTAGTACGGCAAATAGGTGCAGAACGATGTAGCGATATTACATAAGAATAACCGAATGATTACATAGATGTAGTATTCACCAATGAATCTTGTCAAATCAACTTCAGAACATAATGAAAAATGAGCGATAGCTTTCTAGTTATCTCTCTTTTTGTCGAATAGAATTACTTGAGCATGCTACCAAAACTGTGGCATAATACTAGCTTGCAGACATTGATGACATTTTTATAGTTTCAATGTAACACTAATTCCCAAAATCTCATTCATTAAATCATCATCTTCGGAAATTCTGCAGGTCTTTATTTTTACTAAAGCTTTTTCTATTCAGTCTTTTACAACATCAAAACAGTTTTCGTGTCCTACATTCAAAATTATGAATTTGATGGATTCAGGTCTAGGAGGAGGACAGTTCGATGAAAAAGTTTTCCACAGTATCAGTCATTTTGTCTTATTCATGTCCAACATTTTCATGCTTTCACTGTCTTCTATTTCATTTCATAATTGTTTCGATTTCATAATTTCTGATGTCTTATATTACTTTTTTATTATTTAATTGTTGATATTCCCAGATATTACTACTCAATGTCAGTTTCTTCATCATATCTGTCGTGTGTTCTTTTATCTTCCTCCTCTTTCGTTTTTGAGCCTGGTCCTAGAGTTTAATGCGGGCTTCAAATCATGAATATTGGCTTCTCATTAACCCTGGCTAATATATTTTATTTAAATATAATACTAGTGTAATAATATTTATTTAAGGTAAAGGTTTATAGGAAAATATTTAATATATAATGAATATGAGTCCTATATTAAGTCCTTATGTTTATAATATACCTCCTACAAACACACGCAGCTTGTATGTCAGAGTAATTCAAGACCGTAATTAAACCGAAAGGGACGCACTGACGTTATTGCATTAACGTTAATTGTAAGCGCACATTTTAGACGTTTATCTGTTGTAATCAGTCGTACATTCTCGCCAGTTTGTCAAACGATTAGAAATTAATGGTCATCAGAAAAGATACAGTGGAGTGCCAAGCGATGCTTTTCTCACGTGAGCACAATAGCCTTCGTCATTTTTCAAGGTGCGCGGCTATCGGCAGCGACCATCTCCGTTGCACATGCGATCCGGAACGACCTATAGCTCTCTGTCTTATCGACCGAACCTCAAAAAATACGCTATGATGTTGATTCTTTGTTTTCCGACGATCATTGATAGTTAATGTTTAATAATGCCTCGCTGAACAGGAAATTGTTATTTTCTTCCAAGAAACTTTTCTCAAATTACGAAGGTGAATATTCTTGCTTATACAGGGTGGCTTACCATCGCAAATAATAGCTATTTTGGCTAATAATATCGATTTTGTTAATATATAGCATTACTAATATATTTGTTGGAATTGATTAATGACATCTATAACATTTTGAAGAGTAAACATACGCCATCAAAAGCTAGTTCTTTATTAATTGTTATTGGGCAAAAAAACCATAGTTTTTCATAGCTTTGAATATGTTTTGCGAGGCAGTTTAATAATGTTCTTTCATTTGGAGAAAACTGCTGAAAGTTATCGATTGTTGGTTGAAGCTTATGGTGAACATGCTCTAACCCAAAAAAAACCCCTGAACGATGATTTAAACGCTCTAAAAGTGGTAATTTTGATATGAAAGACAAGAAGCGTTCAGAACAACCGAAAAAGTTGGAAGATCTAAATTTACAAGCATTATTGAAGGAAGACTCGACTCATACATTGAAACTATTGGCAGAAGCATTGGATGTTACCCAAGCCACCATTTCTGCATGTCTACACGCATTGGGAAAGATCCCGAAGGAAGGAAAATATATATATATATATATATATATATATATATATATATATATATATATATATATATATATATATATGGAAATAAGGCTTTGTTTTGTATTTGGTGGAATGGTAGAGTAGGGAGCTATGTATTACGAACTGATGAAACTTGGTGAAACGATTACTGGCCATCGATACTGACAACAATTGATAAAACCGAACCGTGCATTGAAGGAAAAATGATCAGAATACGCCCAAAGGCACTATAACGTAATTTCTCAACATGACAATGCTCGGCCCCATGTTGCAATATGTGTAAAAAACTGTTGGGAGACGTTAAATGGGACGCCCTACCCAACTCGTCATATTCACCGGACCCGACTTAGCCCATTCGGGCTACCACTTATTTCGATCGATGCAGCACGGATTTTCCGAACAAAACTTACATTCTTACGAAGCAGTGAAAATTTGGCTTGATGAATAGTTGGTTGAACAAACTAAAAGTTTTTTTGGTGTGGAATCCATTTTTTGACAGAACGATGGGAAAAAGTAATAGCTAACGATGGTCAATAATTTGATTATTAAGGTAATTTATATTGTTATGGAAATAAACTCTCAAATGTTGGGAAAAAATCGATTATTAACCGAAACACCCATTATAAAAGAAGTTGAATTGTAAAATATTAAACCTGCGGTAGTCATTCGAATATTTTTTCATCAAAAAACTATAATCAGTTCAAGTGTTTGTAAGTTTAAGAGATAAATCTGAACATTTCTTTCTTGACTAACTTTGACGTTAATCTATTAAAAAAAATAATACAAACTTAATTTTCGAAGTAATCACCTTCACTTTCTGTCATATTTTAGATCGAATAAAACTTGGTGATTTTGATGTGATAAAGTCATTGCGGCTTTGTTCGACTTCCTCAAAAGATCTGAAGCACCTATCAACCAGTTGACGTGGCAGGGATCGGGAGAGATGAAAATTCGAAAGATTCGGTTCGCGCTCTCCGACCACCCAAAGTTCTAGAATAACCCCGGAGCTGCACTCTAGAAGATGGGATAAGGTTTCTGTGGCCATGTCACTTTAAAGCTTTATTCTCTACCTTGGTGTTTCCGCACCTTGACCGCCGGACGGAGTGGCCCAAGTGCTTCGCACCATTTCCTCTCTGCTGGTACAAGTACCAGTACAAGTACCAAAATGGAGTGGAAAATTTGAATTGGTTATTTCTGAAGATTATGCCGAGTACGATAAAATCTCCAAACCCAACTCGATGATCATTTCCAAACTCATTTTTGTTGTATGTGGGCGTACATTGCCCTGAAACAAATTACTTCCTTTCTTCCCTTGCCATTATAAGGCCTATTTTCCTTCAGAGCATCACTAACAGAAAATAAGTTACTGTTGATAATGGTCAGCAGTGGCCATTTGATCACATTGAAGCAACTCACCATATCTACCAGGTCTGTAAACACGAAATAGAATTTTGCCCATAGATGGCCCTAGCTGTCAATGTAGTTGCTGCCAAACCGTGTCATTGCCGCCATTTCCTTGTTGATATCTGACAGAGATTTTCAACTCACAAATACAAGTTTCACACAATAGAATAGTTTGTATTAACGTTAACATGTCGAATTTTGTGCCTGGAAACTTCGACTTGCGGACAGCATTGATTTTCTGTTACCATTTGAAGAAAACTCCTGCAGAATCGCATAGAATGCTAATTGAAGCTTACGGTGAGCACGCTCTTGATAAACCGTGTTTGAGTGGTTTACAAAATTCAAAAGTGGCGATTTTGACGTGAGATATGAAGGAAATGGAAGACCACCGAAAAAGTTTGAAGTTAACGAATTGCAAGCATTGTTCAATGAGAATGACGCTCAAACGCAACAACAACTCGCTGATTAATTAAATGTGACCGGAGAAGCCGCCATATCTATACGTTTAAAAGCCATGGGATCCAGAAGATAGGAAAATGGGTTATACATAAACTGAATAAAAAACAGCAGGAAAACCGGTATGGACGGAAGGCAATGCTCTGTGTTTGGTGAGATCAGAAGTGTGTGATCTATTATTAGCTGCTAAAATCTGGCGAAACTGTTAATACTGACTACTGGCGACAACAAATGATCGATTTGAATCAAGCTTTGCGTGAAAAATGAGCAGAATATCAAAAAAGGCAACACAAAGTGATTTTCCTTCATGATAATACACCATCACGCACAGTAAAACTGGTCAAGGAAACGATTGAGGCGTTTAGTTAAGAAATACCTTCGCATGCGACTTACTCACCAGACTTGGCTCGTTTCGATTACTACCTATTTGCATCGTTACGACACGCACTTGCTGAAGAGCGCTACACTTCTCTCAAAAATGTACAAATATGGCTCAATGACTGGTTTGCCTCAAAAGAGCAACAGTTCTTTTGGCGTGGCATCCACAAATAAAGTATAACTAGCGATGGGCAGTACTTCGAATAAAGTCTTTTTTATCATTTTCATACAATAAACGTATAATTTCTATAAAAAAAATCCGATTTCATATTTACATACCTGGTATATTCCACCATATCTACAGCAATATCTTTTTAGCGTGGATATTTGGATTTATGCTACTGGTTAATGTACTACCAGGCTTCACTCACGATTTTAGAATCTTTGGATTATCGTAGGCTTGTCTTTACAATTTAGGCTTGTCTCGTGTGTCTTCTTATCTTGTTCCTGAAACATTGAATTTTTTGAAAAATATCTTTGTGTTGAAGTTGGTGATGGGATACTTCCATTGGATGATGTTATAAAGTGCATAATTATTGATAAGACATTGATATATGCTTATGCCCCAGAAACATCTCAACAGTCAAGCGAATATCGTGCTAACGATGAACCAAAGCCAAAGAAAAAAACACGCAAAAACAAATAATTGATGCATTTGTCCATTATTTTGTAATAGTTCATTTTGAAATTGAATAAAACAATTTTTTTACATTGTTATCTATCACACATTTTTATTCGGTTCTTATTAAATAAGTGATAGATAACAAAGTATAACATTTGTTTTATTCAACGTAAAAACAAAGTCATGTCAAAATCAAAGTCACGTTTACTTTTTTTTCGAGTTCCATATTATTGTCCACACAACAAACTGTTCAAGCAAGCTGGCCACACAAATTGTCCAACTGGTCAAGAAGTTAATACAGGTTATTATTTAAGTGGTATTCGTCATTTCCGTGAGTCAATTAGGAAACGCGTTCAGATTTATTACAAAACAGTTATGTTTTTGCACCACGCGAATGCCCTGCAATAATTATTCGTAAATTTTTCGTAAAAGGTTAAACAAACACCATTCCACAAGCACTATATTTACCAGATATGGCACTGTCTAACTTTTTAGTAACCTCCATTGAACATACCACTTCGTAAGCGCCGTTTTAAGTCTATAGAAGTTTGAAGGAAATACCACAAGTTGGATATAAAAACTGTTTCGAAAACTGGAAAAAACGCTGAAATAAGTGTATTGCAGTGAGATGGGATTACTTTGAAGCAGAAAAAAAACAAATTTGTTTGAATAATTAAATAGTTTATGTTTAATTTGAAAAATCGCCTTTTTGATCATGATACTATATATGCCTCTACTGAAGAGAAATTAATTGTATATTTTTTTCGAGACAACATTGCAAATGACCTTAAAGACCTCATGCTATTTCTTAGTAAGCGATTAAAATAACATCCACGATAAAACGACAACAAAAGTAACATTTTATTTTTGAAAACAATCATCGGCAAGAATATCGAATAACAACGGCGAACAATAGACGGAAAGGATAAAGCCGAACGATAATGCTAAACTTATCCGAAAGTATTGTTCTTATCGTGGTTCCATTCATGGGACGGGGCATCGTTGTTTTAAAAAAGTATTTACGACCAAAAGGTCATAATAATTTCTGTAAATAGCATAAGAGCGGCAATAAAATATAAATTATTAGTAAACGGGAAAAAGTTTACGTTAAATTACAATTGCTTATCGTCTTATTCGTTTCCGATTAAATGATTTCCTGTTTTGGAATAATCTGTTCCATATTTAACGTACGGCCGCATATCTGGTGGCAACATTTCATTCTTCCTTCTTTCTTCATTATTTTTGGATTAATGAGGAGTAACATTATATGGCGGTTTCTATCTAATCATAGAAACCACTGAAAAAAATTATGACTCGCTTTGACATATTGAATTTCAAATACAGATATTCCAATATAATTAGCCATTAAACATCAAAAACATGTTTTTATGAAACAGTTTTCATAGGCGCTTATACGAGGGACAATCCGAAATACTCAGATGTAGAAAAATGTAGCTAAACACATAGAGCATCATTAGGATCCCCCGATGTCAGTGTATTTTTGTAAAGGGTCTTTAAAATTAAGTTTTTTTTTATTCTTGAATAAAACACAGAATTTGCGTTGATTTCAACAAATTTTTTATTAATTATTGCGTAGTTTAAGCAAGTATAATGTAAACACGAAAGATAATATCTACCAAATGACCACCTCTTCAGCTCCACAGACATCCACTCTTTTGCCAAAATTTTGGATGACATTTTGGCATAACCGTGACTTTATCTCACCAAGGACTCGAATACTTTCATCCTTTGGTTCAGGAGCGATTGTGGATTATTTTTATAGATTTAGCTTTACACGTAACCCCGAAGAAAATAATCCAACGGTGTCAAATCACTTGATCTTAATAGCCAATTATCATCACCGTTTCTTACAATAACTCGTCCAGGAAAATTTTCTCTTAATGAATCAATTATTTGATTAGCAGAGTTAGGTGTAGCATCATCCTGTTGGAATCACATATCTTCCAGATTTCCTTTTTTCCCAGATTCCCCAGAAGACATATCTTCCACAAAAATCCAGTTATCATCTCACGATATCAAACACCATTCCCAGTTACAGCTTCACCAGCAGCATTCTGAAATAAATACGGCCCAGTTACACCTCCTGGCCATAAGGCACACCAAATAGTGACTCGTTTAGGATGTAAAGGTTTCTCATGAATCAATCGTGAATTTTCCTCACCCCAAATGCAGCAATTTTTTTTATTAATATAGCTGCCAATTTCAAAATGTGCTGCATCTGGAAAGATAATTTTTTAAGCAAAATCATCTGTTTGTTCTTTAATCCAATAGGCAAATGCACAACGTTTTAAATGATTCAGTGGTTGCAGTTTCTGTTTTATATGAACCTTATATGGCTTCAGAACCTTATATGGCCTTTATATGGACCACTACGACTATATATTGCTCTTCTTTTATCTTCCATCGAACAAGTTTCTTGAAATTTTTGAACAATTCGATTGATAGTGCTTTCAGATTGACGATTGTGCAAACCGTAAATTTTACGCAATTTTCCACTGAACAACCATTTTCATAAAATAATTCAGCAATTTTAACGAGTTATGTACGACTCCACCTTTATAAATAGGATACATTACACTTCTGAAAAGAGACTAGACCTAGGCAACTTCACAACGCCATCTGTGTTTTATTCAGAATAAAATAAACCGCTCAATTTGAAAGACCCGTCATGGTGTAAAAGTTTCAATATAGAAAACTTCATGATTCTAAATTTAATTTCCAACCACACAGTTATTTTTTTACTATAGTTTATTATCAACAATATTCAAGATACATAAGATATAATGATTTTTCACGACTTCATACGTTTTTCCGTAGAATTGTTTAGAATGGTACGTACGAATGATTTTAAGAAATATTTAGCCATTGATCCTAAAGTCACGTCAATATTCTTTTCCATGTGTTTTTTTCCATTTTTTCCACTACTGTTTTACTCAAAAAAATGTTATTTGTTTTTTGGCCTTATGATTCAAACATACAGGGTGTAATTGAAAAAACTAACTTTCGTAAATTTAACTAGCTATTTTTTTCATAATTTTTAACAAAAAGTTTTCTTAAAACATGTATTTAAAACACAACTATTGCCATTGAAAATAAATCAGACTAATGGCGAGGGATAAATGTTCCATTTCCATTATTTATATTAGAGCGGTTTATTCCATGCGTTTTAGGATAAATTTGGTTTGTTTTGTTACAAAAAAATTAATTTCAAAATTGAAATTGCTAGCACTACTTTTTCGTACCACAACACATTTTAAACGATCCGCACATTGAGAAATTACATAATTAATTGTTTTATTAAATTATTTGTTCAACATATCCACTATTACACATCAGAAATAAAGCAGCAGGGTGCAAGAACGGTTCCAACTGCAGGAAAAGTCGTAGCTATGGTCCTTTGGGATTCTCATATTGTAATGTTCCTAAACTACCTATCAAAAAGCATGATCATCACCAGGGAGTAATATCTTTCACTACTGTGCCATCTCCGGTTACTTGCTTCTGCAAAATCAACAGTTCGAAGTGCACATGTACCATATTCACCGGATTTGGTGTTCAGCCTGCCGAAAGGTATAAGTATCTATCATCACAAAGTCCTTGTACTCAGAATAAAAAAAATCGTGTTTTTTAGACAACATTTCGTTCTACGTTTTCGAAGAAGTACGGGCCAATGACACCACGAGACCATAACGCGCACCAAACGGTCACCTTTTGCAGATGCAATATACTCTCCACAATCACTTGTGGGTTTTCAGATGGCAATTTTTCTTATTTACGTATCCGCCGAGCGAGAAATGAGCCTCATCACTGAAGATTTTGTTCGAAAAATCAATCAAGTCAATGTTTAAGCATCCAATCGGCGTATGCTCGACAGGCCTCAATTCTTGCGTGATTTGAACTTTGTAAGGATGAAGATGCAAATCCAAATGCAAAATACGCCATAATGTGCTGTAAGACAAGCCCACAGACTGTGAACGCCGATGAATTGATAAATTAGTTTCTTCAGCCACACTTTCACTAACAGCAACGATGTTCTCCATCGAGCGAGCGTTACGATGATCCGCAGGTCTTTCCATATTCGTAACAGAGCAGAGAAGATTATAGCGAACGATAGATTATGGCGACCACATTCTGTTCGTAAGGCGCGTAACGTGGCTACGGCAAAATCACTATTGTTGTAAAAAATTCTAACGCATTGTTCGGTTGTTAAACGATCCATATTGTAAAATGGCAAACCTTAAACTAAACAAATCACACTTTGGATAACATTCTAGTTTGACAGTTATCAAAATATAGGGCTGTATTTTCCAAACCGCGAAATGGATAACCCTGTACAAAGGGACTGAGAATTGGATATTACTTTTTACGTACTCTAGAATATATTTAAGGACGTAGTAGGGAACCAGAACTGCTGTAATATCTATCATCACAAAGTCCTTGTACAACTTGCACACATTTTTATTTTGATAAGGTTGTTTTGACAACACTTTTCGTATATCAGGCCAAAAAAAATATTTTTTTTAACAAAATTTAATTGCAACTTCTATATTAGATAAATTTATCCTGTTTAAAAAATAATACAGACAACAATGTTTAACAATAACAAAGGCGATTTAATTTATAAATTAATAAGCGAAATGATATGAAACTTCTGTACCAACTTGAAAAACAAATATGTTATATTGATCTGTAAAGCGCGCGAATTTTTAAACCAAACGTCGCGCTACTTTTTGAACATGGTAGTCTGTATAATTCTTTAACATAAACAAATAAATATTTTTAAAACTGCATTTGGAAACACCAAGACATAAATTGATGCTAATCAGCGTAAGCAACTTTTTTTACAAAAGTTAATTGCATTCACACAATATTACATATCAAATTTGGCGTTCGATGGGTCTTAAACCTGATATACTGGTCTCTGATTAATATTAAAAACATCAATTTAAATATCTCCATCGGCGATAACTCAATTAACCACCTGTAATCTTATTACATTATTTTATAGTCATTTACATCGCCATTTTTTATTCGTCTCTCGCTTCTTAACATAGTGTTCAACATTAAAGGTAATTTAGTGGATTTATTGCTATATAAAGTGAAATTAAAATTAGTAACGGTTTTTCCTTAAAGTATTAGTTATATGTTTCAATAAATATCAATTGTGTTTTTATAGTTTGGTGTTTTGTATCTAAAACCGGATTATATAAATTCTATAGACATATACAAGGTGATTTAGGAGGAAATGTTAATATTTCAAACATGAGTCCTATTCTTTACTGTTACAGAGTTACAGGGATAGATATAATTTATGGAGGGTAAATATAATAAAGAGTGAGAAAATGTCTTTTTTTTTACTTCTAAGAAACCGTTGTTTATACCAGTTAATTACTAGTTTGTCATTAGCAAATTGTTTGTGTTATTTCATTGATTTCATTATGCCTTCATTATTCTCTCATCGTGAATATGCTGATATATTATTTGTTTATGGCTTTTGTAACGGAAGTTCAAATCGCGCAGTCTCCAAATATCAGCGTCCTTTCGCGAATCGGAGACTGCCAGATAAAATGATTTTTGAACAAGTTTTTATCACTACTGGAGAATCTAGTATGTTTCCAAGTGCGAGAATTGTATCTGAACGACAATTGATACTTAATCCTGAACAAGAATAGGCAATCCTTGGCATGGTGGAAAATGATCCAAGCGTAAGTGCAAGGCAGATCGCAGATATTTGCCAAATGACACAATCGTCTGCTTGGAGGACTCTTCACATGAATTGTTTATATCCATTTCATTTACAACCGGTGCAACATTTGCAGGATGGTGATTTTGAATTAAGGATGCAGTTTTGTAACTGGATAAATTAAAATCGGAGATTATACAAGTTATGTTCTGTTCACTGATGAAGCGCAGTTCACTAGTGACGGCATAAATAATCTTCATAATAAACATCGATGGTATGATATATTTAAAAAATTAATCATTCCATTCATATTCGACGATCATCTCACAGGAGAAGTTTGCCTAAATTTTCTGCAGAATCATTTGCAAATCCTGTTAGAAAGTGTTCCACTTAATATACGAGAAATTTCTTAAACAAAAACTTCCCAAATCGGTGGATTGGACGAGCTGGTCCGCATAATTGGCCAGCTAGATAACCAGACCTTAATCATCTAGATTATTGTCTCTGGAGGTGGGTTAAATCTTTGGTATAAGCAACTAAAGTAGACATTAGAGATGCATTACTTGACCGGATAGTAAAGCAGCAGCAGTTATAAGGAATAGACTCGAATCCAGTTACATAGCAACCCGAGCTGTTCATAAGCGAGCTGACAAGTGTTTGGAAGTAAATGGTGGTATTTTTGAAAACTACCAAACTCAGCCTAGCTATTTATTACAAAAGTAATATTCAAAAATCTTAAAAATTTAAATTTTTAGTTACCCCTGTATCTCTGTAACAGTTGAGAGTAAGATCCATGTTTATAGAATTTTTTAGGTTAATTTTTGGTCCCTGAATATGTAGCTGAAATATTAACATTTCCTCCTGACTCACCCTGTATACACACAAAAGCAATATTAATAAATACACTAGATGGGACTTTCATGCTGCTGTATATTGGAAATGTCACCATTTTAATTATTTATAACTTTTAAAAGAAACAAGATGATTTTTTTCTGTAATTTCGTCTTAACATATTTTCCATAACTTTTGTCAACATATCGAGTGTTAATTCTGCGACTTCAGCATGGATGCTGTCCTTCAGTCGCTATATGATTTGCGGCTTGTTATAAAAATATATTCCTTAAAAAATCCCCTTAAAAAAAATAATCCGGAGCCATTAAACCAATTTTTCGTTAAAATTGTCATTTTGATAGAAATGGTTTGGTAAATATTATATTGGCTGTAGGCAACAGTTTGAATTATATACGGTAACAAGGCAAATAGAATGTGCAAGTTACTTATCGAAATTTGGCCTACACTGCGTGGAGAAATTGCCAGTTTTACATCCAGTCATTGAATCGATGTTTCGGGAGTTTATCATTTTATGAATCGCCGGAATTTAAGGATATTTTCGCAAAAAAATCATATTGAGTTGCAGTAATTGTTTTTTTTAATGTACATCACCACAATTTTTCTAGTTTCTTTTAGCGTGTATTTACCAATATTAAAACTTGCACGTTTGCACTACAGCCAAACAAAATGGTAGCGTGACAATTGCCCCATCCGGTATATAGTACAGTTAAAACATTTTTTAGAGGAGAAGAAACCAGAAGACAAAGAGAGCAACATAGAAGGGCAGTGGAAACAATCCTATAAGTAAATAAAAAATAAATTTATTATTGAAAGTATTTCTTTACTTGAATAAATTATTTGAGATAAGATGCATAAATAGAGAAGATATACCGAAAAACTGGCGAATAGCATATATAATATCCATCTATATAAAGCGAGATAAGAACACGAATAACACCAGAAGGATATCTATGACTTATAGAGAAAGTGTATTCTACAGGAATAGAAAACTTACGCTTGAAAGTGATGAACGGTAAACAACCAGAAATTGCAAGCCAGTTTCATATTAGGACCCTCTACCTTAAATAATATATTTACCATTGCAAATAACAAAAAAATAGTGCAGATGAACAGATTAATTACATATAGCACTAATAATAGATTTAGAAAAAGCATATGATTGACTATTTCATTATAAAACGTGTTTTGGTTAATAATGCCGATTTTGCTAAGAGCTGGCGTTACTAATGCATTGATTGGTATAGACTAATTACGTCTATGGTGTTTTGGAGGGCCATCAAAAGTCAGTTCATTATTAATTGCCATTGTGCAAAAAAAACAAGTTTTTTATAGCTTTGAATATGTCAAATTATGTACCAGAAAAAGATATTTTGAGGGGAATTTTAACAAACTTCTTTCATTCGAAACATGCTGTAACTCAAAAAATTGTGAGGAGCGTTCAGGACAGCCGAAAAAGTTTAACGATGCAGTTTTGCAAGCATTATTGGATGAAGGCTCAACTCATACATTAAAACAATTGTCAAAAAATGTTGCTAATCCATTATTTCTGAACGTCTACACGCATTGGGAAAGATCCAGAAAGGAAACAGACATTGAAAGGCGAAAAATCACTTGTGAAATTTTGCTTCCCACACAGAAAAGAAAACGTTTTTGCATTGAGTTGCAAGTGGATCAATTTTAACAATCCTAAGCGCAAAAAATCATGGGCAGATAAAGGCCAGCCTTCCACATCATAACTAGTGCGCAATATACAAGGGAAGAAGGCTTTGCTATGTATTTGGTAGGATAGTAGGGGAGCTGTGCATTATGAACTGCTGAATCCTGGTGAGACAATTACTGGCAGCTGATGCTGACAACAATTGATAAAATTAAACCGAGCATTGGATGGAAAAAGGACCGGAATACAATCAAAGATACGATAAAGTTATTTTTCAACATGACATTACTCGGCCCTATGTTGCAAAATGTGTACAGAATTATTTGGAAAACTTTAAATGTGATGTCTTACCTCACCCGCCATATTCACCTGACTTAGCCTCTTCGGAATACCGCCGAATAATACCGTATTTCGATCGATGCAGTACGGACTTTCAGAACAACACTTACATTCTTACGAAGAAATAAAAATTTGACTTGATGAATGGTTGGCCTCGCATAAACCAAACGTTCTTTTGGCGCGGAATCCATTCTTTAACAGAGAGATAGGAAAACGTAATAGCTAACGATAGCCAATACTTTGATTATTAAGGTAATTTATATTATTATGGAAATAAAGCCCAAATTTTGTGAAAAAATCGACATTATTAACCGAAACACCTATTAACTTCAATAGAAAGTTCTTTAAGCTATAAAGAACCAGTATAAAAATAATCTTACTGTAGTAGAAAAATAGAAATGCATACACCCCCACACTCTCTATTACAAAGGGACTGGGAATTTGATATTATTTTTGACCTTCTTTAGAATATATTTAGAGAAGTAGTAGAGCACGAGAACTGCTAATTAGGAACCAGAAATTATGCAGTTAACATTTCGAAGATGATTAAATAAATAATTATAACAGAGGATAAAGATGACCTAACTAAAACTCAAAGAAGAATATCAAGTTGCAGGCCTAGTAATAAACTAAAACAAGTCAGAATATACAGCAGAGCATACAGAATATACAACGAACCTCTTGAAAACTTTTTCATCTTCAGATCTCTGCTTGTTCGTTAATGTATTACTAAAAATTTTACAAAAGAATTGTTTAAATATTGTATATAATTCTAGAAGCTTCTTATTCCTTTTTGACGTTTTCCTATCCATGTTTATGGTTGAAAAAATTGCTTCAGGAACCCCGTTTGGAATCGTAAAGGCAGTTAAACAAAATATAGGGACCATATCTGAAATCGATTCTTTGCAGGAGGTACAATATCAAAGAAGACGAATTCAATTTCTGATTCAATTTTTTTGTGTTTTTTTTTAAACACAGTTTTCATACAGTGTCACTTATGGTTTCTATTATTTCTGGTTCTATTATTTTTGGTTTCTATAAAATGATAGTGACAAATCTAATGGTAACAATGGTGAATTATATTTATCAAGATTAAGTGCCTCGACATGAAAGCCAATATCAATTAGCTTGGATTTAGTTTAAAAGTCTTTTTAGTTGAACCGATGCGATATTTGACTTTTGCAAGCGATAGGGCGACAGAACGAACCAGTTATTTTCGGCGCGGTGAAGATCCGAAAATAGCTGTACGACATCCGAAACCAAAAACACAGCTCAGGAAAAACGGCTTCGGGAAAACGTACAAACACCGAACGTCGTCTCACCGAAATGAATTTCATTTTATTTGATCGGCTCTAAAACATTTAATGCAGAGAAGCAAAGCTTTGGAGCTTATGATTTAGTATCATTATAGATATTTTAGTTTGAATAAATAAATAGGGTCTATAATTAGTTTAAAACATTTATAGTTCTCTTATTATTACTTCCTTGTTATTTGACGTTCCATATTTACGATTACCTTAATTTAATTTCAGGTACCTAACGGATATTTTCCATGTAACAGCAAATAACTTATTTACATATCTCTAATTATATAAATAATCGATAAATAAATACAGAAATCATGTGTTTTTCATATGTTAGTGGTGAACAATCCAAAAAAAAATATGTTATTACATGTTATTTGGTTATTTTGAAATTATACGATATTTTCCTGGATGACAAATTTTTCATCAGAACGCGTTAAATCGACATTTTTTTACATCTTTCACATCGCAGATATTTCAGTGCCCTTTGTTATTAACAATAATACAAATTAATTTCATTTGGTTTATGACGTGGGCATTTCCAATATATTAATTTGTGTATAAAGGGTTAACAAATAAAAGTGTTAGAAATTTAAAATGAGGCACAATGATAAGTAGAAGTGATAATCCGGAAATTTTTATTTTATCTTGAATAACAAATAATGGAATTATGTATTGAGAAAATAATGCCCCTTAAATATCCTCTTGGGTTCGTCTGGCAAAATGCATTCTGGAGACACTATTTTCAATTATTCTTTCACCCATATCCTGTGATATATTTTCATTGCTCAGGGGTGGTCAGTTGACATTACCATTTCACGTAATAACATACCCAGGTAACTTTTCTTGCAACAAATTAATTGTCTGGCGAGATTTGTGACAAGTCTTCAATTTAGGCTGAAGATATTCTGTTAGTATATTACCAGTAGCATGATTTCCATTATCGTCTTAAAAAAAATAAAGTTCACTCCTTCACCCAAAAAACCGCACCAAACAGTGACTTTCTGAGAATGAAGGGGTAACATCTCAATGATTTGAGGATTTCCATCGTCCTAAATCCTACAGATATATTTGTTCAAAACTAATTAAGTCAGAATATTAATAATAACTAAATAATTATAACTAAATGAATTTGTGATTTTAATAATTTTTGCAGTTAATTCATCATCCATAGGAATATAAATACCAAATAAATTTCTATTTTTTCCAGGCGTGTGCACCAAGATACGTATGGTACAGCAAGGAAATGAATAGAAGAGATCCAGTGGGAACATGTTTTGTGGCTGATTCTTACTTTGAAAAATTTGAAGAATACTCACCTTGCAGGACAAGTATGTGTATATAGTGTTAATTATTATAACATTCAGTTATAATAAAACAATCCTTAATATTCATGTATAGTTATTTTCTTGCTATTGTATTATGCAGCAGTTCCTATTTAAACTAACTGACAGAATGGGATAGTTTTTAGTAGATTTTTTTGATAAAATAGAGATGAGGGAAAGAATAAAAAATGTAAAAAACAAGAATGAAAAATAAACAAAGAGAACGAAAAAATGTTGAGGGTAAAATTTCTCTAAATGTTTCGCCTCTTGATGTACAGACTCGTCAGGGTACCGACATATGCTCTCCCGTCAAGAATATGGAGCCCTATCAGTATGGAGTCCTCCCGTCCGATGTCGTGTATATGCAATGTTAGATTTCTTTGGACAGCGTACAATGAGACAATAATAGCTGAGTGTCACGTACACCCAACTGCTGGGTTCCACAATATCATGTGGAATACACAGCAAGCTGCTTCTCCGCCTAATTGAAAATTTTGTTAGGTTCTTGACTGAGGACCAGCACCGCCCATCCCTGCAATTGGAGGGCACATGGTTAATGTTCAGGCTCGTCAGAGTACCGATATATGCTCTCCCTCCGAGGGGCTCATCCCCAGTTAAGAACCTAACAAAATGTTTATTTAGCCGTAGACGCAAGTTGCTGTGTGTTCCACATGAGATTGTGGAACCTATATATATATATATATATATGCCCACAAGGTAGCATGGTAGTGTTCCACATGAGATTGTGGAACCTATATATATATATATATATATATATATATATATATATATATATATATATATATATATATATATATATATATATATATGCCCACAAGGTAGCGTAACAAAACCGTGGAGGGAAAATATTACAGAAATCTTTCACCCTTTCTCCACGTGGTGCCACCGATCGCCTTCGCCGAACTGTCAACCATGCGACGTCACGTGTCTCTCGGGACCGGTTTCTAGCCTTTCAGCCGTCATCAGCCGAGCTCTAGACGAACCCAAGGAAAGCAGTTCGGAGAGGCAATCGGGGCCAGACCAGATCAACTGGCCATTTTAATGACGGGTCGTGATCGCACACAACTCACGCCATCATACGGCGAATGCTCGTAGCATTCAGGACCGCTCGTAACATTCTGCCTGGAACTTCGGGTATAGTACCAGGTATTCCCACAAGGTGAATGGTGAATGCCAATGGTGAATGCCAACAAGGCGAATTGTGAGGGATTAAGGTAGGACATTTTGGTTTAAACCAACTGCCTTTAGCCTTCTGTTTCTTACTGTTTTGCACTAACATTAACTTGCCTTGCATTCAGCAGCTCATTTTTTAGATGCGGGGCTGCAAATGTGCAATTTCGTAATGACTGAAGTTATAAATAGCGATCATCCCTTTACGTTTTATATTACCTAAGTTTTTTAAAGAGATCCATATTAATTTGATATCATGGCCTACTAAATCCATCGATATTTTCCCTATAGGACATGTTTAAGACATAAATTACAGACAATTAGGAAATGCTGCCTCTTTCGTTTTACAAACTGAGTTATTGTCTATACATAACATGTAGTAGAGAACGTTAATATATCTTTTACATCAACTTATATTAAAATATACAGGGTCTGTGATAACCAGCTGATTGATCTTGATTGTTTTCGGTACTACCTCGTCCGGTGTATGTGCATAAGAGTTTCATTTCAAATTTGAAAGCCGGAAACCGGTTTTAAATTATATACAATATAAAATAAATATATCTTGATGTATAGAAGACGTACACTAGAAATTATATATATATATATATATATATATATATATATATATATATATATATATATATATATATATATATATATATTTATATATATATATATATATATATATATATATATATATATACAGATATGTAAATCAATAACAAATCCACAGTTTTTTTTCTCATTGGTCTATTAAAGGTTTCCATGTTAATGACAATAATTTGTATTTTTCATTGTTAGTAATTAGTAAATAATTCCATTTAGTTGTGACAAAATATTTTATAATATTTTTTGATGGTATTTAAACAATGTTATATAATATATTATCTTTAAAATTGTAAAATATCATCATCCTTCTTGGTATATCGCTTGATATGCGATACCTGTTCTTATCTGATAGATGTTTTTCCTCCAAACACGACATCCTTTTAACAGTCAAAGGGTAGGACAAATTTTTCCACGTATTATGCAGTAAACGTGTGAAGATCGCCGTCAAAATACAGGAACAGAAACTTAAATATTGTCTAGGAATAAAATATTAACGTACTGATTTGAAAGAAATAGAAAAGATACGAGATTTTGTTCGTTTTAAAAAGTTTACTTGAATTACTTTTTTAAATAATGTTCTCTAATGTTCTATACAGCACACAACTAAATTATATACAGTCAAAGCTCATTCATGGTTCCGTTATTCGCGGATTAAAAAATTAAGATATTGTGACCACTCCTTGTATTCGCAGCTGAATATTTTATTGAATAATTGAAAAATGTATTCGTGGATCCAAAACTAATGACATATATTCTATTTTTAGAATAATATGTATTTATTTACCAGTTCAAAGTATTTACCTTTCAAAGCAAACAAATATCAAAGTATTTATAAACAAACAACTCTTATTGCTACTTGACCGAAAGTTTTTAGTCAAATAAGTCGCCACCGTACGCCCTGCTATGTTACTCGTGATACTCTGATTTTTGATAAAATTCCACTTTGCACAATCAATGCTTCAACTTATCGTAAAATTAGTTCCTAGAAGAAAAAAGTCGTGTTGCTGCTTAAGGTGAAAATACAAATGCTTGACCGTTTACTTCTTAGCTAGTCATTTTCACCCATATTACGTTTTTTAATATCAATGAATCAACTGTATGATTCATCAAGAAAACAGAAGACAAAATAAGGAATTCTATAGGCTCAACCTCACTATCAGCAAAAATTGTTCCTGATCCAGCAATTAAAAAAATTGAAGTTGTATTAACATTAGGGATTGAAGACTGGAGCCAGCAGAGCGTACCTGTCAGAAATGCTATAACCCGTGAGAAAGCTAAGCGTCTTTACGCACATTTTAAATAACCTGGTGATGAACATAAAGACGGGGGATTTCAAGCTTCGGAAAGTTGGTTTAATAAGTTCAAAGTACGATAATCACTGCATAACATCAACATTATTGGAGAAGCTACATCTGCAGACACTTAGCAACAGCAACATATCCAGAAGAATTTTCAAGGTTAGTTGCTGATGGTGGATACAAAACTGAACAGGGGTTTAATGCATATGAAACTGTCCTATTTTGAAAAAAAAATGCCAATCAAAAACTTCATATCCAAAAGTGAAAAGCCCGTCTCTGATTTTAAGGCAACAAAAGATAGAGTTACACTGCTGCTCTGTGCTAATGCATTAGGATTGTCAGTCATAGGAAGTCAGTTATGCTTTACAGATCGCTAAATCCTCGTGCTTGGAAAAATCAAAACAAGGACAACCTACTAGTTGTTTTGACATTGAAACAAGAAAGCGTGGGTATTATTTTCTGTGGCTGGTTCCCTGGATTGTTTGGTTCCTGAAGTTGATACTTATTTAAAGATAAATAATTTAGATTTCAAGGCAGTTCTAATTTTGGACAATGCTCCAGGTCATCCTCGTGAGCTTCCAACTATACATCCAGATATAAAGGTGATAATTTTACCTCCTAACACGGCGGCCTTACTCTAACCTATGGACCAAATAATAGGAAATAATCTTGGCCTTTAAGCTCTATTATATTAGACAAACCTTTAAAAACATATTGGACTCCATGGAATGTTATCCTGATATGAATGTTATACAATGCTGGAAAATTTTTGAAAGATTTTCAGTTCTAGAAAGTGAATTGTTAACATAAAAGAATAATTGCATGAGCTGAAGCCATACGCATTGAAATCATGTTGGAAAAATCAGTGGCCTGATCTAACTGTCGGTAATGATGAAGAATTCATGCAAATATAAACATTAACTAAAAACATTGCTCAAATTGTGAATGCCATAGAACGAGATGGTTTCGAACAGATAGAATCAAATGACGTTCAAGAACTGTTTGAATTGCAAGAGAAGATATGACTGAAACCGATTTGGAGGAAATGCATAATCCCCATTCCATTGAAATTTAATAGCCTCAACGAGCACTGAAAAGGTGACATTAAACTTAAAAAACCTAAGGGAAGGTTTACGAATGGCAAATGAGCTTTGTGATTTTTTCAGAAAAATTGATCCGTCTATAAAAAGAACAGCCGAATATCAATGCAAACTGAAAGCGGCAAAGCAAGAAAAAAATACTAAATTCTTTAAACCATTGCCTAAGCGTGATTAATATTGTTAAAACACCTCTCATTAAATTGCTTTTAATATACATTGTTTCTTTTGATTTTGTAACCTTGGAACATATCCCGCATAATTCCGTACAAATTACCATTCCATATTCACGGTTTCTGTATTCGCGACATATTTACGGAACGTTTTCCGAGCAAATAAAGAGCTTTGACTGTACTGTATACTTTAAATATTAGTTTCTCGGCCTTTTCTGACCACCTTTGACATTTCATGGACAAAGTAATAAAAATTTAATCTTCAAAGTAATCTCCCTGACTTTCTATACACTTTTACACCTTTCAGGTAAGTGACTAATCGCATATTGAAAAGAACTTGGTGGTTTTGATGTGATAAAGTCTTTGAGGATTTTTTCGACTTTCTCAAGAAATCTAAAGTGGCTATCAAACAGGTGATGTTGCAGAGATCGGAAATGATGAAAATCCGAACTGGCGAAGTCTGAAGAGTATGCCCGATGGGATAAAATATTAATAAAACATATCTGAGCGATAAAATTTCCAAACCTAACTCGGTGATCGTTCCTAGGGTCATTTTTAATCTAAAGCAAAATGTATTCCTTGTTCCCTTGTCATGAGCATCATGAATTCTTAATTAGCCACGACCGTTTGACCATATTGAAAGAACTCATAATACACGACGCCTAACTGATACCATCTTATATACAGCAACACTTTTTGGCATGAATATTTGGTTTTGCGGTAATGGTTGATGGCTCACCAGGATTATCTCCAGATTTTTTGCCACTTTACATTATCACATTTACATCTACATCTTGTGTAGCAAGTTCTTTTTCTTGAATCTTGAGGGTAATGACTCAACAACATCAGAGCGTTTATTCTTATTTTCAGCTGTGAGTTCATAGGAGATCCAGCGATTCTGCTTTTGGATTTTGTGTAAATGTTCGAAAGTGGCTTGAAGGGTGACTTTGAGTTCTTGTCCGAGCTCTTGAAGTATATGACAAATTTTTTTTCCAGCTGAAAGACAAAAAGAAGGATGGTCCTCAGATGTGGTTTTTTGAATGACATTACGTCTAGACCTGATTTTTTAGATTATATTCACAATATATATATATATATATATATATATATATATATATATATATATATATATATATATATATATATATATATATATAGTTGTGGTCAAAATAATAAAAGTGTGAAGTATCACCGAAGAAATACTATTATTTAATGTATCATTACTATACGAATCCAAATATTTTATATTTTATTAGTACAACGCCTTGTCATTTACCAGTTGAATATAATATTGGAAACTTATTTGTTTATTTTATTTTATCAGGTTAATATTTCTTGACGACAATAAAAAGTTTAAGTGTCCATAAGATAAGAGTGGCTTTTAAATTTTTTGTAGTTCGTTCATACATATCGAATTTATTTTTATATTTCTGGTATACATTGTCCATGCATCCATATACTTTTAAATGTTACTATGAGTCGCGCAAAGCATTGTACTACCGAAGGGGGGCGTCTAATGTTACAGATACGGAGTCAAAATAAAACTTATACATTTATTTCTCATCTACTAGTTGATCTGAATGCGTTATTGCTAAAGTTTTAAAGGAGTAAAAATTAATAAAGATATCAGAAACCAGAGGTCGCCCAAGAAAAACAAGCAAAATATTGGATAAATGTATTGTACGAGAGGCGCGGAAACACCCATTTTCCACTTCGTTAACGGAAAATGGATCTACATTAACAGGAAACATTATATAACAATAACATTAAACGGAAAATGGATCTACAAATCAGTACACGGACAATTCGGAGACGATTGGTAGAGATGGATCTTCATAGAAGAGTTGCAAGAAAGGTACCACATTTAAGTAAAATAATATTCAGCATAGATTAAATTTTGCCAGATTTAACTTAAACGAAAACTACAGCCGTAATTGGAAAAATATTTGATTAAATCTCTTTGGATCAGATAGAAAACAGTACGTTAGGCGATATAAAAATGAAGAACTAAATCCGCGAAATACATTAGGAACAGTAAATCATGGAGGAGGGAATATTAAACTATGGGGTTGCTTTTCCTATAATGGTGTAGGTCCACTATCTTGGATCAAAGATACCATGACCAAAAAAACCTACATGGAAATATTAGAAAAAATGATGCTTCCTTATGTTGAAATGAATATGCCGCTAAAGTGGATCTACCAGCAGGATAATGATCCGAAACATACCGCGAAAGTTGTGAAAAAATGGTTTCTCGCAAATAAGATTGAAGGATTGCCCTGACCGTCGCAATCTCCGGATTTAAATTCAATAGAAAATATTTGGCAACATTTAAAAAAGGCATTGCTAATAAAAAAACATCAAACAAAAATATGTTGTAGGAAGAAGTCAAGAAAACTTGGCATTATATACCGGTTGAAACTTGTCGGAAATTAATATACTTTATTCCACGGAGATGCTCAGCTGTGGCTAAACAAAAAGGATATTGTACTAAATACTAATATTATATATTTATTATTAAGGTTGTTAATAAGCATTAGTTTTCACAATTTAAGGCTATAAGTGATATACTCTTATTTTTTTGACTAGAAAAAAAAGCTTGATAGTTGTAGTACTGTACTTTTGTAACACTAGGATAATGTTTTGTTTTATCGATATTTTTTGTATTTTTTTTAGATTCAGCATTCATAATCTTATTATTTTGACCACATCTATATATATATATATATATATATATATATATATATATATATATATATATATATATATATATATATATATATATATATATATATACCTCATTTTTAAGCTGAAAGATAATGCTTTAAAATAACATTTCTACAGTCGATGAATTGTAGGGCTTGAGATTAAGTTCAGGACCAATTACTTATTACATATTTTTTCTTTCGTTATTGATCATAAATTATTAAAATGGAGAAATGTAACTACTGTTAGTAATATATAACCTAAATCAATTGTAACTGTTTTATGATATAAGCAATTTCAAGAACACATTAATTTTTAATGTCAACGGCAAGTTTTTGGTAAGAGTTTTTCAGGTGTTTTTTCACGAGAAAATATGTGTACAAGTTTTTTGAAAAAATGAGAATTTTTATCAAAAATGTCTGATAGTGAAACTAGTGTAAAACTGCTGTATATTTAAAAGGAATTTTTAAAATATAACCAAGCTTACGGTATACGAAATTTGATACTTATTTTCTTATCTGATAGAAATTTTCGCTATCCAATAATATACCGTATTTTTAACAGTCAGAGGTTACAACAAATTCTTTCACGTAATTCACATTAAACGTGTGAAGATCACCATCAAAATACAAGAAAACGACCGTTGTCTGAAGACGAATTATTTTCGACAAATGTTAAAAAAAGGAACGGCACAGAATTCAAAAATTATATCTGGGGATGTCGGCAGGTCGAAAAAAGCGAAAGAAAGGAAAGAGAGAAAAAAAACAAAATAGTCGTGTCGCCTTTCGAGTCAAGTTTACGGGATGCGGATATGCGTAAGTCGATGGGGCATCTGGCTGGCAGATGAGACCTGCACGTGCACCCAGTAATTTTTAAGTATTGAAATGTCCGACGGTCAAGACGTGATCGAAAGAAAAGATAATTTCGTTCAAGAGGTCACAGTCACAAAATGCAGAAATTAATGAAATGAGCCTCGTTAAGTGCAGATTTTTATTTCTTCGAGTTATTTGGCATACATATAAAATGTCTTTAAATATTGAATTTCCTGGTGATAATATTAGGTAATTTAGTATATGTAAATAATTTGCATATACAGGTGGTATGGTTATATATCGATAGAGATTCACCAGTGGTGTTGAATGTTGAATTTTTTTCCATCAATGCTTTTATTTTTGTGAACAGTTTTTTTCGAATACTAACGAGTACTTGGGTTATCAAGACGTTTCGATGAGATCGCTTTCGTCATTTTCAAATATTTAGATTGTAGGCTCGAAAGAAACTGAATGTATAATATGTATATATAAAGTGTATGATCGTAACTTATTCCTGGTATCAATCCGTTCGTTATAGCATTCTCAAGTGTTGTTCGCTATATATACATACATACATATATATATATATATATATATATATATATATATATATATATATATATATATATATATATATATATATATATATATATATATATATATATATATATGAGCATTCGTTAGTTGCTTGACTGGGAGGAAGCCTCACCCATCCCTTATATTGGAGGACACATGTTTCGTCTATTGGTGGTTAGAGTCATCAGGGTACCGACATATGCTCTCTCGTCAAGAATAGGTAGTCCCTCTCCATAATCAAACAACCCACACTTTCGTCGAGTTCTTGTCGGATGGCTTATAATTGCAGTTTTTTTATTTCTTTGGATTGCGTCCAATGAGACAACAGTAGTCAGGAGTTATACACCCTCGACCGTTGGGTTCCACAATCTCATGTGGAACGCTCAACAGCCTGCGTATCCTCCAAAATGAAGATTCGTTAGTTGCTTGACTGGGGCCCCACCCATCCCTCACGTTGGAGGACACAGGTTTTGTCTGTTGGTGGTTAGACTCATCAGGGTACCGACATATGCTCTCTCATTAAAAATAGGGAGTCCCTCTCCACAATCAAGCAACCCACACTTTCGCCGACTTCTCGTCAGATGCAGTTTTTTATTTTAATAATTTTTTCATTCAAAAATGGCAGTCATTGGTTTGGCCAAGAAGGGGCATTTTTACTAAATTTTTCTTTCTCAAAATAAGCTAGTCGTTGGTTGGTTTGGTCAATAATTAGTATGGTGATTTTCTATTAAAAGCACGATAATTGTTGGTTTGATCAACAATTGGTTCTAATTATTTTTCAACTTCTAATTTCTTCCATCTTGTAGATGCTTTTAATGTAATGGAATAAATTACATGCTACGATAATTATTTCACACTGTTTTATCTCCCTTATTAAATAGAAGTATAGTGTACTTATTTTCCACTTGTTTGGTATGATTCTTACTTTGATAATTGTTCTAAATAATCGGTATAATTCTTCTTTCAGTGGTGGTATTCCATACTTAAACACCTTAGAGCTGACTTTGTCTGGTCCTAGGTATTTCCGATTCTTTAGCTCGTTGATTACTTTACCTTCTAATATTCTACATTTGAAATGGCAATATATTGTTTTATGTTAAGTTGTTCTTTTTGTTCATTGTAAAGGTTATCAAAATACATTTTCCATTATTTTTTATTCTTAAAATTATCCTGGTTTAATTGATGTCAAATATCAATAGATTCTCGGTATTAGGAATATACCTGAATGTAGCAGGGATACCCTTAACCAATGTTGTTTTTTTCTTTGAAATTTTAAAAAACATTGCCATCCACCGATAGATCTTATTATATATTCTAGTTAACTTGTGACAAAAATTAGGTGAACTCCTAATATGAAGACCTAATACTAGGAATATTAAGAACATGCATATCTTTCGTTTAAAAGTTCCAATTTCTCCTATTGTTATGACTCCCTGTATAATAACAACAATAATAATATTTGACCTTTCACTACTCACAACGTTCTTAAAATGATATTTTTGTATGTGTAATTAAAATGGTATTATTAAATATTTTGCTTTGAAAGTTATTTGTTTTAAATCTTATTAACTTGGCGTTTTTATTCTGACGAAATGAATATGGCAAGACTGTAGTATAATCACCACCAAGTGATATATTTTAGTCGTTTTTCCAGTATCTTCTGATTTATAGGTCCATTTTGTTTCTTAACGTCTATATAATTCATTCTACACCTATAAATTTTTTTTGTCAGTCACAAATAATTAGACGTCAATCGAAAAAAGAATGTCATTTAATTAACTGGGTAGGAAAGGCGAATGGTTAAAGGCTCATTGACTTATCCGCGCTAAACATAGAGTTCTTTATTTCATTCGGGCCTATGTTTATACTTGGGGCGCTATTTTCAGTTTTAAATAAGGGACTTCTGTAACTTCTAAATCAGTAAGTTAACTTGCTTTCAGTTCATTCGCTACTAACAGTAAACAGACCCCGAACAAGGAGATGAAATATAAATTGGTGCTTCAGAGAGGGTGACTGGAACTACTTATTTTAAGAGCCGAAAGCTCTTAAATTAAAATCTTCAGCTAAATTGGCATAGAAAAGAAGGAAACCCAACCTAAATATAAACATGGACGTGATTTCTGTTAACACTGTTCAACAAAATTAAATATAATTTGACATAAAGAAACAAAAAACAATTTATTCTACTCAGATTAAAAACCATCAACAACTGGTTTAGTAAAACAATCCTCTTTAATTATGTTAACAAGTCTTTCACTACTTGAAATTGGTAAGCTTGTTATTGATAAATGTTTCAAATTTTATGGTGTAAACCATTATTAGTTGACTGACATTTAGGGCCTTCATTTATAGTTGACATCATTTGCTTTGACCGAAATTTGCGGCCAACAAGTGCCAATTGATTTTGCATTCAAGAAATATTTGGATTTTTATATATGAAAAGCAAAGTTTGACATTAGCAATATGTCAATGTATTTAAGGAATAAATAGCCAGTAAGAAATAATTGGAGATGCAGTAGAACATATTAGAATTTCATTTGATTGATGCAAGTTGATTTTGCAATCAAGAAATTTATAGATTTGTATATATGAAAACAAAGTACGACATATTAGCAATGTGTCAAGATGTGCATTTGGCATTCAAGAAATATATGGATTTGTATATATGGGAAGCAAAGTTTGACACATTAGGAATGTGTCAATGCACTCAAAGAATAAATAGCAAGTCATCAAATACTAAATAATTATAGATATAGTAGGACATAATATAATTTCATTTGATTGATCCCAATTGATTTTGCAATCAAGAAATTTATGTATTTGTATATATGAAATCAAAGTTCGATCTATTAGTAATGTGTCAATGCACTCGAGGAATAAATAGCGAATGATCAAATACTAAATAATTAGATATACAGTAGAACATATTAGAATTTCATTTGATTGATGTCAGTTGATTTTGCAATCAGGAAATATATGAATTTTTCCGGGACCATATTTCATAGAAAAGTAAAATTTTTTTTTTGCTTTATTTTTTGCTTTTTATTTACTAATTTAATAAGAACTACCTATATTGTTTTCGCCCAATATGATAACGCGCAATCTCGCTTAAATACCAGTGACAAGAAGAAACAAAATTGTAAATTTAGAAATTACAGTCACTGCAATATTTTTTGAATACATTTCCCAAAGATGGCAGAGAAATCGCAAAGCTAATTACATTTCCGAAAAGTAACTTCCTTTCTAGTAACGATGCACTAATTTCAATATGATATTTAGTTGTGCTTTGATAGTCTTCTAAAGCAGATAAGTTCCGTATTTGCGTTATCATGGTAAAAAGTGAATTTCCGGTGTTGATTAAACCGCGCAAACCGACAAAAAAAAGGAATATGGCGCTCTGCCTCTTTATCTTTCATGGCTCATAAGAGGTTTATTGAATTTCGATGGTCGCTCAGGACGTCCCGTTGTAGTCACTACTTGAGATTACTGCCATGATATCGTCTTCATCAATCACATCAAATCACACATAAAGAAAGTGAGCACAATAGGAACCGCGTTTGCTCATTGCGAACCAAGTGATCAAGTGATTATTTCACAGGGATGTTTAAACATGGTTGTATAAACATAATGCAAAGGAATGTTTGCAGCTATTGGTATAATATTGTTTTATCGATTATTTAGCCAATGTCAAGACGATCACAGAGGAGTATTCTGCTGCATTGTATAAATGGATAAATTTCCGAAGTCTTTCTCTTTTTAAACATGAATAAATGGTTGACTGGAAAAAAATTGCTATCAAGTGAAGAAATAATCCGAAATAGAGAACTATTTAGCAGAATTCGACACATCGGTCTTTTGGAAGGCATTAAATAGTTGGAAAATTGTTGTAGGAAGTGTGTTGAGCTAAAAGGAGACTATGTTGAAAAATAAATTTTGGATTAAAAAAACACTACTTAATTTAAAAATTCAATAACAATAAACAATAATAATAACAAACTCAAAAAACAATAACTAATTTAAAAAATCAGATGACATAAAGCATCACATAACAGTGCCTTCCATATATCGTCTTAATTGTAATGTTTAACTCATTTCCTGTAGTCACGAATAAAATTACTTCTCACCAATCAATTCTGTGTCCACAGATTGAAATGATAAAATTTACGAGTAGATTGGGAAGATTGGAACAATTTTTTTTTAAATAAATGTCATTTTTGCTTGAGAACTCACGATGATCGTAGAAGTAGAGACACGTTTATGGGAAGAAAGAACTTGTCAAGAGAATTCCAGTTATATTCCTTCATGGCGACTTACCAGATCTAGCGGTTAATAATTAATTTTCTTTAAATAAAAACACGTTTAATATTTAGGAGAAAGGTCAATCATAAATGTCATCACCAGCTGGACATTTTTCCATCTCTTTGACAATTTGTGGATGCCCTCTTTGAAAAACCGTACATCTTTTGAGGTGGTCCTGTCGCTGAAAATTGTATCGTCAATAAAAACAAGTGGTACAAGTGGTAGTCGGAAGGGGCCAAGTCTGGTGAGCATAACGGGTGGAACAAGAGTTCCCAATCAAGTGCAGAAATGGTGTCTCTGACCGCTTTCGCTATGTAATGAAGCGTTGTCGTGCTGCAAAATTAATTTTCCGTGAAAAGTAAAATGAACAAATTTATCATTTATTGAAGGTAGCGAACGGTATTAACTGTTTCACCTAATTTCAGAAGCTCATGATATCTGACACGCTTCTAATCCCACCAAATACACAGCGTGGTCTTCTTTCCAAAGCGATTCGGTCTTGCGGACGATATTGATGGTTGTCCTAGGTCAACTCGAGATTTTTTGCTTTTTGAGTCCTTGAAATATATCCACTTTTCGTATCCAGTCACGATCCGATGCAAAAAAGGTATTTCTTTTATGCCGAGAAAACAAAACTTCACACATCGTTTTTCGCTGTTCAATCTGTCTATCGTTCAGCTGATGTGGTATTTATTTTCTTGCCTTCTGGCTCTTTCCCGTAGCATGCAGACTATCACAAATGGTTCGGCAACCAACATTTAACCCTTCTACTAATTAACCCTTAACCCTTAACTAATAATGCTGGCAATTCGGCATCTTTATTTTTTCGGTTGACCTAGTTGACCTTGTCTTTCAAGTCGAAATCATCACTTTTGAATTGTCTAAACGAACCTCCACAAGCATCTTGCATTGGGACATTTTTACTGTAAGTTTCTACAAGTATACAATGGCTTTTACTCGCTTTGTTCTTTTGATTGAACAAGAAATTGTATGTGCCGCAAATGTTCTTTATTTGGGTCGAAACTCGACATGTTTACCACACAAAAAATATAACTCCAAATTGAAATAGTTTAAACATCAGTGGCATTTTGAAAGGTATTGTCGTAACAACAAAATGACAAAAGGGTGTGAACCGACCACTGTTGTTGTCCAGCGCCATCTTTTAAAAAATTAAGAATTATTAACCGCTACATCTGGTATATGATCAAATGCAACTTAACGAAGTTAAAGATCCAGTTAATTTACCATTTATTCAGGAACTAAATATAAAACTGACAAACCCAATGCAATACAATGCCTACCTTCATATTGCTGGAAATTCATATTGTTTAATATTCTTCATTGGCTTACATCATCGCCTAACTTATCTTTCATTAAAATGCTCGTATAAGATAGGTCAAAATTTGATACATTTCCTAACCCTCCAAAAAATGTTCACGTGTTACATTATGCCTTTCAAATTGCCTGGAAAAAACTTTTTCAGTAAGAAAACTCCTCATTAAAAGGATGCGCATTCGAATAATATAATATATATATTTTCATGTAGCAATAACTCATTACCAATTCTTTTTCTGTGAAATATATGATATGAAAATAATGTGAAATATTTAACACTAGAAATAGCAAATAATAAACAAACATACTCACCGAACTTTGGGATAATCAATCACAACATTGAAGTTGCTAAATAATTTGTGTATTATAAGTATTATAAACAAAAAAGGATTGATGATCTTTTAAAATATGTAACTCGTTAGTACTTTTTTCGTAATAATGTAAGTCGGTTGATGAAAATATTATTGACATTTTATAATCCTGTATGGTTATTTTTATTTTAATTATAATAAAATAATATAAAGGCAAACATTTTATTACAATAAAAGGTCGGTTGACTACATACCAAATAGCCGTTGATATGCACTCAGTGTCAAAATGTTAAACATACCATAGAAATTTCATAAAACTGAAATAAAAGTAAATTTTATTATTCTTTTTTACAATTTTTTTATTTGTTTCAAATGCAATTTAAGATATCGGAAAGGAAAAAGTTTACCATACAGAATATAAAACAATTATTAGTAAAGATTTCCTTTTTTGAGTGTAAAAATGTTTAAATTTAACACATTCGTTTATATTTAACCATCAAGCGGACTCGCCGTTATTTGTTACAGCAGCGCTCGCGCTTAATTTTAAAGACCTTTGGAATTTTTGGAATTTAGAAGATTTTTGGAATTTAGAAGACAAATTTAAAAAAAGTTGTTTTTCTAATACACTTTATTTATGTAGACACATTAACTTGGAATTAGGAAAGAATTTGGTAAGAAAAATTTTGCTTAAATATAAAATTAAATTGAATTTATAAAATTACACTTTGGCGATATCCAGTAATAAAAAAACACACCAGTTTTTATTGTTTACCTGTGTTTATCTCTAACTTTTAAGTCTAATTATACCTATACACGTTCTCTTTGAATTAGGAAACATTTTAGCAGCATAACTCTTACATTAACGCAAAATAAAATCATATTATCCTTCATATGAACATAAGTGATGTTTCAAGTCGATCTGTCAATTCATTCGTACAAAATCTGCAGCTTAAAGTAAACGTATCAGTGTTATCTTTTAAAATGAAAAATATTGAAAATCGTGCGGTGACTAAATTATTTGTGTAAAAAGGTTTGAAGGCAATGGAAATTCATAGTGAAATGGTATATGTATTCGAGGAGTCTGCTCCTTTAAAAACAATGGTTTGTAAGTGGGCAGGTGAGTTTAACGTAGTCGTACAAGCCTGAATGATGATCCTCGTTGCACCAATAAGTGCAACAACTGAACAAATAATTAATTATCATCTATACATGATATGGTTATGGATGACAGACAATTGACTCTCAGTGAAATTGCTAAAGTCATGGACATCTCAACTGAATGGGCATTTCATATTTTGAAAAACGAATTGGGCTTAAGAAAGCTATGTGTAAGATGGATGCCGCATTTGTTACATTTTGATTAAAAACTACTTCAAGTAAAAGCTTCTAACCAACATTTGGATCTCTTTCGAAAGAATATAATAGATTTTAAACGTCTTTTTTTGTAACTATGGATGACACTTGGGTTTACCACTATGATCCTGAACTTCGACAACAAATTGCAGAGTTGACAGAACCCGGTTGTTTAGTCCGGAAGCAAGCAGCCAAAATGGACAAAATCGACCAGGTTATGGCAAGATGATTATCGGTCAGAGGTTATGGTATCAATTTTTTAGAATGCAAAAGATATTTTCATAATGTATTACCTTCAAACCGGTAAAACAATGACAGGACAGTATTACTTAAACCTTTTGGATCAATTGGATGCAAAAATTCGTGAGAAAAGACCTGGTATAGCGAAGAAAAAATTAGTTTTATGAAGACAATGCACCGGCTGTCAGAGGTGTTCTTGCAATGACCAAATTGAAGAAGTTACACTACGAATTGTTGGAGTATCCACCATATTCATCAGATCTGACCACCCCCCCCCCCCCCCCCCCCCCGACTTTCATCTGTTCCCAAACCTCAAAAAAATGCCTACCTGCCAAGCGTTTTTCATCAAATGAAGAAGTCTGTCTTTTTTTTATCACTTCGGCCACTGTTTCGCCACTTTGGCTGCTTTGGGACTAAACAATTGGGCTCAGTTAAACTGCGATTTGTTGTCGCAGTGTAGGATCATAGTGGTAAACCCAAGTCTCATCCATAGTTACAAAAAGACGTTTAAAATCTGTTATATTATTTGGAAAGAGATTCAAATGTTGATTAGAAAGTTTTGGCCTTAGCAATTTTACTTAAAGTCAATTGTCTGTCATCCATAACCATATCATGTATAGATGATACGTTTACTTTAAGGTACAGTTTTTGTACGAATGAATTGACAGATTAGTTCCAAGTCAATCTGTCAATTCATTCGTACAAAAACTGTAGCTTAAAGTAAACGTATCATCTATACATGATATGGTTATGGATGACATATGTTCATATGTTAAAACTTCAAAATGTAGATGATTTTTGACTGCTCTATAGGTGTCGCTCGGAACTTTTAAAATACCCTAGTCTATATATATATATATATATATATATATATATATATATATATATATATATATATATATATAAATTAAAATACTTGGACTATTAGAAAAAGTTAGCAAAAGGCTATTAGATTTTGAAAAAATTATTGTGATAGAAAGATAAATTTAAATTAATAAATTAATAGGTCTCTCTTTAATTCCATCAACCACGATGCTTTTAAAGTGTTATAAACAAGGAAAATATTTCTGTCATTACCACTTAATCTGAAAACAATGTTTAAACACAAAAAGAAAAAATTAAGTTTTGTAGGTAATTAATTTGAATCTTTTTTCCAGGTAATTGGGGATACCACAGACAAGGATCCTGTCAAGCTGGATTCAGTGCCGCAATCAATTCGGTGAGTAATCAAAAATAGATTTTTCGAAACCTATTTTTAAAGATGCTTTCCTTGAAGCTCTCGTGACTTCCCAATTACAACCATTAGTGCCGCAAATTTAATGGGAATATTTTGTTGTTTTGTACGATTTTATAATTTTACAACTTTCCTAAAATATTATATATTGATTGATATAGATCCATAAACACCATGAAATTTTATATTTTATTAATTTTTAGTATAGAAATCTGTATAAAAATCTTAAATAATCATCATTTCAGATAATGCAGTCACTGTATTAACCATTAATGAATAATGCAAGGTTTGTCCGAAAATCTTTCTTCCTGACAAAGATTTTTTACTTAACAACTTTTTAATATCATCAGCTTTGATCTCATCATTTGAAGTGAATCTTCGTCCAGCGAACTATTTCATTAAGTTAGAGAAGATAAAATAAGCACTAGAAACCAAATTCGGCGAATACGGAGCATGTAGAAAGCACTTCGAAACGTAGATCATAGAGTTTTGCAGAAACAATCCGAGATATGGGTCCAAACACATTATCGTGATGAACTTTCTTTTTAGGCAGATGTAAGCATTTAGAGTAGCTAGCACCGTTCAAATGGTCCAGTTGACTCTGGCACACTATCACCTGCTCCATCCCACTATTTGGATGATAGCTTTATTTCTAGCGTATAATGGTGGAACCACTTTCCATCCAGGTAAAAGAAACTCAGTCTTGGGAAGTGCTCACTCGAATGTGTTTTTGGTTTACTAAAAAATACGGTATTCATCGAACAAAAAGCATTTCATACCCAAAACATCATGAAACGCGGTTAATCGAGTCAAGCTCGCGTACCTTTTGTGACGATTTTGTCGGTCGTAGTAGTTATTGCCGGTTCCGAATGTGCATCTTAAATGGATATATAGTCACATTAAAATTCAGCAGTCCACTTTTTACCATCGAAAACAAAAGGAAATAATTCTTATAATGTAGAATTCAATTTTATTTGTATGTCTGTTAGGATTAAATCCTTTAAATCAAAGTACTTTATAAAACTGGTACTTCAATTTTATCCATTTTTGTCATTGATCAAAACTCGTTTGCTTTGCTTAAATGAATCACACTTTACAAATATTATAGTCATTTATTTATATTTACGCCACCTCTGTCTCAGGCCGAGAAGTTTTCGAATGATTCTCATAATGTGTTGATCCATATCGAATTCTTACACATTTATGATTTCATCCAGGCATCGATCAAAATGAGTCGAAATAACCGAAGATGGCTAATGTGCTCTTGTGGTTTGTATCTTTCCGAGATAATTGTAGCTCGAGTCTAAGGGCTTCGAATGTAAGACCGAGATGGAAAGAGAATGTATGAGGAAAATTAAGGACTCACCTATAGATAACGTCCCACGTACTCATTTGGGGAAAAATTTAAAGATCCTGGTAGCCAAGATATTCGACTATTAATGTGTTAAAAAAATATGATTCTGAAGATTCTTTTAACACTCGACATTTGGATTACCTCCTACCTACAGAAATATGGGAGTTATTTCTTTCTGCGCTACGTCTTCTCACCAAATCTCACCAAAAAAGAGGTGAATGAGACTTTTCACACAGACGGTAACGTACGTCATTTTACGTCATAAGGTGTGTCATTGCGTGTAAAAGGGTCGTAAGGTTGCTATCCTAACATCCTGTAGTTCTTTTTCGACGTCGTATGTATTTGGCGGTTTCTTTTTAATCAAGCCCGACATCGCATTAAACCTGTATGTCGGTAATTTCACAAAATGACTATCCTGACTTCTGCATCTCTATTATTTAGCGTCTCCCAAACTAATTTTTAAAGTTTGCTGATTAAAATAACACGAGTCAAGTGAGTTCAATGCGATTTGGTATGAGTGAAAAATTTAAACTGGTTTTTTTGTAGGTGCAAATTTTAATATTTTATACACGGATTCCGTTAAATCTTAATAAACATTTTACTTAATTAATATTTATTTATTATCTTAATAAATATTGAAATATACTACCTATTCATATTTCAATGTTTATTCACTTCGGCGGTACATATACTAAAATTGGAACGATACAGAGAAGATTAGCATGGCTTCTGTGCCAGGATGACACGCAAAATCGTGAAGCGTTCCACATTTTTCGTATATAGCCACCTTTGCAGATAATATTACGATTATGGCAATAAATAGGGTCCCAAGATATGCATTTGAGAAGCTTCAGAAAACTCTTGATAAAATAGAAGAATGGGCAAAAAATGATACGTAAAAATCAACGAGGCAAAATCTCAGCAAGTCACTTTTACCTTAAGGAAGGAATCATGCCCGAGTGTAACACTAATGTGCCTAATGGATATCAACTCCCCCCAGGCAGACTGTACAAAATATTTTGGAATGAGACTTGACCAAAGACTAAACTGGAAACAGCACATTTTTTGCAGAAGAAGCAACTTGTCTTAAAAGTATCCAAACTTTACTGATTAATAGGTAGAAAATCCAAACTTTCGTTGGTTAACAAGTTAACCATCTACAAAGTGACCCTCAAACCCGTACGGAGTTAGGGAATCCAACTGTGAATTACTGTGAGTGTATGCACTATAGAAATACTTCAAAGATTCCAGTCCAAAACCCTGAGAATAATTATTGATTCTCCTTGGTTCGTGACAAATCACACTTTACACCCCGATCTAAAAATAAAACATGTTCTAGAAGAAGCCAAATTTGCGAGTGCGAAGTAGCTATCGCGACTTGAAGTGCACCCCAACTCCTTTAATGTGAGCCTCCTGGATAATAGCCAAAAGACGCAGAGACTGAAACGCTGTAATCTTTTAGAGATAAGCTATAAAATTAAGATTATTCCTCTATTCTAGTTATAAAGAACCTAAGTACCTGTACATGTTTAATGTAAGCGCCCTAACTCTTGATGTTTAGCAACTCAATTGCTTTGCCCTAGATATTGTAATGGTTGCTTATTACCTTTGGGTATATATATATATATATATATATATATATATATATATATATATATATATATATATATATATATATATATATATATATATATATATATATCTACCCAAAGGTAATAAGTAACTATTACAATATTTAGGCTGGACTCTTCAGTCGAAGCGGACAACACTTGAAAATGCCAAATGCGATTTTGGCCAAAACGTCGTGACTCTTCACAGGATCAACGGATCGATACCCGGAGTGATTTAAAAACATTATCTACCATCCGTATATATTGTAATATATTTACGTATATGTAACATATATATATATATATATATATATATATATATATATATATATATATATATATATATATATATATATATATATATATATATATATATATATATATATATATATGTCACATGTCATATACATGTCACTCGGTATATTATCCAGTTGAAAGTTTGTTATGCGATATTTCCTTAATCAAGTCATTGATGCCATAGAAAAGTATGTATTTATAACTCTTAACTAATCAATAGAAAATTCAAGGTTTTATACATTTAAAGTAGAGCAATGGATTTTATATTGTCTTCTTGAAACCCGTTTAAGTTTTCACTAATAGATGTCGACATAATTGTAGATTTAACTTTATCTTAAAAATCACTAAGCCTATTAATGTCAATTTTATGTTAACTGTATTTCACTTAATTACTTCCATAATGGCGAAAAAAATATTAAATTAACGGTTCACGGTTTTTACAAGTTTCATTAAGTACGGTTATCATATAAATAGAACATTAGAATTATATTGAATCAGCTTTTGATGATGCTAGCATGGTTACCGAAACGGGCCTCGAAAAGTTTAAAAATTTTGATTTGGTGTTTAGTGATACATCTCTTCCAGTTTAATATTTTACGGCGAAAGTTCCGTTAGAAGAATTGAGATTTCCTGAAGTCAACAATGGCACTGAAGAGGATTAACATGAATGAAGAAAACGTTCAAAAAGTGAGTGAAACTTCTATTTCAAATGATCATTTTGTCTTCGCCATACTAATCGATGAATTAGCTGGCATTCTTAATTAGCCGATACATAATATTATAAAAAAATATTCCGAAATACTCAAGAAATATTATATAATAATTATTTAAATATATTAAAATATACTTTTTCATTTAAACCACTTTTCTAAGCAGCAATAAACATTATAAGTACACACCAAACAAAACAACACCACCAACCATTGTTTCAGTTATTCTGGGGCATTTTAAATAAGCTGGCTTTAAAGTTACACATTTCGGAAACATTAATTCTAAGTCAGACAAACAAGGTAATCAGAAACAGCTCACGTAGAGTCTGAATTTCCCCTCTTACATCTGCTTGAAAAATTCAGTCCGATGTAGCAGATAACCCATAGAGCGAAACACATCGAAATGGAAATGACAAATCGCTCTTGCCTAACTGGTACTTGTTTCCTTGCCATTTAAAAGGCTAAACGTTGGCTGGTCGCGATGTTTCCCCTGGAGATATTCCCCAGATAAGCGCCGTTGAATAGCTCGACCATTGAATTTGAGATTCTTTCTTTTCGCGGTGGCTTTAACCCGTGGAAAGTTGTCGGAATTTTTATTATAGTTACGCTCGTACTAGACTCCTAATGTTGTTTAAGTTAGCTTTATCTCTGTTGAGTGTCTAAGTACTCTACCATCATTTTAATTTCATAATTTTTTCTTGCTTTAACTTTTACCGTTTTTTTAACATAGTCAATATTTGTATTATGAACTTTTTTTATGAAAAATTTGGAAATATTTAACAAATTACTTGATGTATCACAAGGATTACCTGTTTTTTTTACAAATCCACATTTTTATGTTATTTATATTCTATTCTAATTTAAATTTATTTCGTATTATTCTATATATTAATTTATTTATATTCTATGTTTAATATTGCAACTGCACATTATGTATACATATTTAATTTTAGTCAATGGTTTGTCAAAGATTTGTGATCATTTCTTCGGTAATTTATTATACCGAGTGTAAGGGAAATAACCGTCGTAAAAAAGTTACCTTAAAACGTGTCTAAAATACAACTATTTCCGCGGCAAACACTATTTTATTTTCCTTACAATTAGCAACATCGCCAATTATTAGAAAATTTCTTTTTTTTTTGTTTCGTTGTTGTCTTAAGGTATTATATGAAAATAAATTGTAATATTTTTATAGCTATTTATTCCATAAATTTGGTTTGTTTTTTATAAAAATAAAAGGAAAACTTATACAATGTCATTTAATGTCAATGTTGAAATTACTAGCACTCATTTTTCATACCATAACGCATTTTAAACGACTAACGTCACATTAAGAAACATATGATTAACTATTTTAAATTAAATGTTATTACATAAATTAAATAATTGAAATTAATAATAAAATAATAAAATAAAATAATAATAAAAAATTTAAAAAATATTATCGTTTGATCCTCTGCAAACTTGACACAGTTCTAACCTATTTTCCCGAATAAGTTAAAAAAGTCCTGTTACATTTTTAACGTGATTGAGGCTTCTCTGTAAATAAGAAGCGTATTTTTATGTTCGCATACAGAATACAACTTTAGTTTTAAATAGAATTTAATTACATATACCGAAGTAATATTTTTCAAACAACACGTATGGGTAATCTCAATAATTTAATACTACATTGCCACTTTAATTTTTTGACTGATGTTTGGCCGATTAACCATGTTCATTAGTTTCTCTGTAGTTTATTCGCTAAATAATAACCATGTATTAATTATCAAATATGCTTTTACACATATTTGCTTAAAATTATCATTTTTATCATATCTTTTTCGGTTTGCGATTTAATAACATCACAATTTTTTTGGGTAATCGTTTAGGTTTTTGATCCTTGTTGTAACAAACTTTTCTCTTTCAAATGATGTGAGAAATCGTCGATTAAATTTACAAAAGTTATTTCTCTTAGACCATGTATATTACTATATAATTAAGCTCTACTCGGCTTTTCTTAATATATTGTTTCGTACATAGTTTTCGAAGGCCAAAGATAAAGTGTCAAAACCCTCAAAATAATACGGTACATAATTAATTATATATGTGAACCGTGAAATATGTGAACTCTGACATCATCACTTAAAGAGATTTGAGAAAATTGAATTTTTAACGGAAACATTTGAAGGAACTAAACCAAAGTGCGGCTTTTTAAAACATTCATAAATAGTATAAATGATGAACAATAGCTAAATAACAATGCGATGCTTTACATATAATAAAGTGATCTGTCATAGAATAATGACATTTGCAACCCTCAAAATAATACGGTAGGAAAATAGTACGGTATAATAAGGTAAAAAGAGGTTTTCAGATAAGTAAGAACAACCAAAACAAATATAATACATAGATCGTTTTTGAATATTTAAACCGATTTTAAAGAAATTACTCCGTCAATTTAATCAGTTATTGAAAAAGAAAATCCTCCGAATAATATGTGTATGATCGACCACTATCGAAAACCATCTTTAATCAACCACTAGCTGGGTGAAAAATTTTAATCATCACATAGAACTTTATTTTCTTTAATAAGAATTGACAGCGTAAATTGACTAAAAATTAAATACTTCAAACTCAAAATTAAAAATACTATATTTAGTAATAGACATAATAGATCATGTATCCCCTATACGTAAATACAATACCAAAAGCAGTTCATTTAACCCTATATAGCTGAATAAATTGAAAAATATAGTTGTAATGTACAAGGGTCGTTCGAAAAATTTTCGCCCCGATACAGGGATGGTGCAAATATGACCGAACTGTGAAAATTCAGACATGTCTGTGTAGTTGCTTGTTAGTGCCGATCATGTAAAGTAAATAAGTTTTAACATTTCCTGAAAAATAGATAACATTAAAGTTGTTTGTTATAAAAATTGTTGTTATAAAAAATTGTTATAAAAAACTTTAATATAATGTGTTTTATCCAGGCGGACATTCAAATAGAGTAAATTCTACTTTACAAGATTCTTCCCCTAAGGTTTCGATAGCTAAAAGTAGGCTGCCGAATTTAAACGTGGTCGATTCTATGAAGATAACAAGGCAAGCTTGCAGCCATTATAAATATATTAAACATCTTTTTACGATATTATTATGGTTTTAAAAAAAATGCATTTGATGGATGCCGCTTTTGTTAACAGTCGACCAAAGACGCATTGCATTGAACACTTCTCAAGACTGTTTAGAATTATTTAAACGCGATTCTGCTCAGTCTCTTTGACACAACAGATGAAAGGTTTACATAGGATATTTAGCGACTGGACCTCCAGCTTAACGTGGGTTCCGAACCACAGTCATCAGCTACCGAAAACCCCGGTCAACAACCTCCTCAGGCTTTCAACCCTTGGTTTTGTGCCTAACCATAAGCATTTCGAGAAGCCTACCGACTTGCGAGGGACCAACGTAGAAAACCTCTCAGAAGGCATCCGGCCTTACCTAGCCACGAACTGGGGTGACTGAGGGGTGATTCCTCGTCAGATTTTACACTTATATCTAGAAATATTTAGATCCATACCCAGCACGGAACCCGCTCCACATTAACTGTCGTATTGTTAGGTTGACGACTTAAACACCGCGGCTAACGTGGTTCCTCAGGTATAGTGCACCAAGTAAAAGGAAAATGGTTCCATTACAGAAAAAATATCGCTAGAGTTTTCTGGGATTCTCGTGATGTGAGGCTCATAAACTACCTGGCAAAAAGCGATCACCCTTAACTACTGAAACAATTGAAGGATGCTATTAAAAGTATGTTTTACCCCGATAACATACCTCAAACACGTCTCAGGTAATTGCTGCTAAACCCCATGACTTGTACTTCAAAGTGTGTCCACATTCACCGTATTTACCGAATTTGACACCCAGTGATTACTTCCTCTTTTTCAAGAATTTGCCTTGCTTGAATTGCTACAATCAAGATTAAATCATCACCTGATGATGCTCACATGGTTAGCAAAACGCGCATCGAGAAGTTTAAAAAAGTAATTTGGTGTTTAGTGGTAAATATCTTCGAGTTTAAATAATAAGGTCAAAGTTGAGACAACCGCTTTCGTTGCAGTGTTGAACAAATCGCATTATAGTGAAAGTATTAAAAAGTTGGAATGTCGTTGGTCGATTATATTGGATTTCAAGACGACTACGTTGAAAAATAAAGAAAGAAAATTTTAAAATTTTGTAATTTTTTATAATTTTTTGTATTTTGTATTTGTATTTGTATATGTATTTTTATAATTCCGAAAACTTTTCGAATTTAATTTAAACAAATTTTAATACTTTAACTCAAAATTATAAAAATGTATCCTGTGTTGAAAAACATAATATATTGACTACTTTTGGCACGTGGTGTGTTTTTCTCTATAATTCTATATAATTCTAATTAGTCATTAATATTAAACTAAATAAGTAAATACTAAAAAAAAGTGATTAATGTAACATTAATGGTACAATAAAAAAGTACATACAATTATATATATATATATATATATATATATATATATATATATATATATATATATATATATATATATATATATATATATATATATATATATATAAATAAACTATGATGCATAATGTTACTTAGAAAAATTAAAGTCTCATGCCCAGCAACATACAGTGAACCAATTATTATTCTATTGGAACGATTACGTAAACCGAAATCTTAAATCACGATACGCAAACAAACATACAAAAATGGTTTCAACCTTAAACGTACAACTTGAGTTAACAGTTCTTTTATTCGAGCTTTCTTTCTTCGCCTTCATTACCTTTTATTCCAAATTATTTATCGATTGAAGCACAACCTTGCATTAGGCATCGACAATCAAATATTTACATTTCATCTTTACGCCTGCATATTTATGCTAATGAAAAATCTTTTTGATAACCCTAACAGTAATTTCACGTTGTTGAATTCTTTTATGTAGGCCATGTTTATGAATTGCATTGTGGTTCTATTTATACTCGGAAAAGCTGAATGTTGAAACAATTTATTTTCTGTAATGGGAACATAATGATGAAAAAGAAATTTTGAAAGGTATTTAACACAGTGAGGGTAAAAAATATTTGAATAAATCGACTTTTCTCACTATTCCTTATTTTAACATGTAACATTACATTTTTTAACTGATTGACAACAAAATTATACATTAATTAAAATAGAATATAAAGTTCAATATAATAGATCATTTAGTAATATTTTTTAAATGGAAAAAGGATCTAAAAATTACCAAAAAATGTCAGTATTTGTACTGTGTTCATTATTATCAATGACAACCTGCAACAGTCTCCCTATTTTTTTTGTTATATCACTTAATATATTTACACTTACTTTTTCCCAATTTTCAATTCACGAAATTCCATTAGATCTCAATATGATTAACATCCGGTGATTGGAGAGGATTAATCCAATTTGAAATTGTAGAGAAGCTATTCATTGGTAACCCTCCGTGTGCTTCATCGTTATCTTGCTAGAATATGTACCTAACTTTGAAGTGCTTCCATTAGTGATTACTAAATTTCTAGTCCCTGCCTAAGCCATACACCCTCAGAACATACTATTTTCATGACCGTGTTTGACTGTTGGAGATGTATTTTGAAGATCCAGATAAACATCGGGGTTAAATAAATAAAACGTGCTTTCATCTGTATAAATTACTGACCAAAAATCTAATGGGTAATTTACATACCTTTAAGCCAACTGGAGTCTTGTTTGCCTGTTTTTCTGACTAATAAAGGGTTTCTTCCAGGCACTCCTCCCTTCATATCCGAAATTATGTTCTAATACTTTTCCGAATATTGCTGTATTACTTACAGCAATAGGCGTGACGTTTACTCCAGAACAAGAAGTAATATCATTAGCTACTTCTTGATTTAAAATTAAACCGTTTTTTCTTACAGAATTTAACTGAATACCAGCTGATAGTGTTTGCCTTTATTCATTTTCAATTTGGCCATTTCTTTCATGATTTTTTACTATGTAATGTACTGTAAATAAATTAAATTTTACATTTTTGTTAATTTTCCGCAATGTCATGACGTTCAACACTCGCTTTATATCTGGTTAGAAATGGATTAACTTTTTAGGTTTTTATATATTAACTCACTAAGGTTCTGGCAAAATTTCATGACATTCGGATCATTAGAAGCCAAGTTATCAAAGATCAAATATTAAGTTTGGTTTTACACCTGGAAAAATATTCACCAAAACGTTTCAATTAATAAACTAAGTATATGGTCAGGATTGTTTAGCCCGTGGCAGAGTCCACGAGTGGTTTAAACGGTTCAAGGAAGGTCGTGAGGACATCAAGGACGACGAACTTACTGGTTCGAAAAATTTAGTGGTTATTCAAGGTAATATTGGAATTGTGCGTAAACTTATAAAAAAATCAGCCAAAATCTTCATTGCGATACATGGGAATAGAATTAAACATGTCCAAAGATTCAATTCATTTTGACCGATCATTTGAGACTTCGCAAGCTTTGTTCCACCCAAATTGACTGACACCAAAAATTTCTCCGAATCCAATATTCCAAGGATTTAATTAAAAAGTCGAAAAAGGATTCTTCATGTATAAACTTAAAGTACAGCATTGTTACTGGTGATGTGACGTGGAGTTTTCTATGCGATCCAGAGAGTAAGCAAAATCAAAATGCCGAATGAAAACATATCAGCGTGCTAAATCCGAAGAAAATCCGTCTCGAGATGTCAAAAATCAAAACAATGGTGATTTGCTTCTATGATTCGGAGGAAATTGTGCACAATGTGTTCGTTCCACCTGGTCATACTATCAATGCTGTGTTTTATCTTGGTGTTATGAAGCATCTGTCCGTTGTGTATGCAACAATATCGTCAACAAGGCTACTGGCCCTTGTTACACGATAATGCGCCGTAAATCGCTCGACGTTCATCACTAATTTTTTAACCAAATTTAGCATTTTAACCATCAATCATTCACCATACTCGACTGATTTGGCTCCCTGCGACTTCTACCTCTTCAAGAAACTAATTTGCCGATGAAAAGACAGCATTATACCAACATTAAAGCTATTCTAAAGGTGTCGATCGCCATCCTGAAGGAGATATATTTGCCCGAGATCAAAAATTAATTCATCACCCTAATTAACCGTTCAAAACGTTGTATTGATGTGCAAGAAGACTATTTTGAATAAAATAATGATTTTTGCCGAAAAAAAAAACATTTAAACCTACATATAAATATTTTATTCTTGATAAGGTATATAATTTAATAAAGTATTTATTCAATCCCCACAACAATAAAAATATCCATGATTAAGTAAGATTGACAGAATTAACAGAATGTTCAGTGACACGACCTCAGAAATAATACATGAAATGATAATCTTTCAGAAATAAACATTGTATACATAAATAAGCATTGAATCTAATTATTGATACGACATATATTCTTCTAAACTATAAAAACTTTGACTTATAAGAAATTCGCGGACTAATTTTTTAAATTCGTTGTCATTCTGAACATGCTTAAATCGTTGAGGCAACTTATCATACCGCTTCACACCCCTATAGTAAACATTATGTCAACTATCTTACATGAATGTACTGGTAAAACAAGTTCATCAGAGCCTCGTGTGTCATAGTGATGAAAATCACTATTTTTTACGAATGCTACAAAATTTCGCCTAACAAAGATGATAATCTCCAAAATATATAGTGATGATAGAGTCAAAATCCTGCATTGTTTAAAAATTGGTCGACATTAGTGACCAATTGCCAGTAGTGACACCCCACCCATCATTCGAATTATCTTTTTTTTGTATTTTGAAAACACGCATCAGATGAGGCGACCCATCCCAAAATATCAAACTATACCTAGCGTGACTGTAAAACTCTGCATAGTAATATGAATGCACAATATCCGTGGTATCAACCCTTTTCAACCTATAAACAGCATATGAGACAGCAGCTAATTTCTTGCATAGTTCAGCTATGTGTTCATCCCAGCAAAGTCTGTTATCGAGATGAACACCCAGAAATCTAGTACAGGATGTTTGCTGTATAGACTTACCGTTCATTTTTAGTAAATATGACTCCATTATAGTGTGCGTTAGAGGAGTAAAAGCAATAATACTGGTTTTGTCCACGTTAAGGGATAACTTATTATTCGTAAACCAACTATAAAATTTATTGAGCATTTTCCGTACCGTTTCAATGGCTCCCTGCCTGTTTCTATTTCCTATTAAATAGCTGCTATCATCAGCAAACATTACCATATTTCCGCTACTGCAAACATCTGGCATATATATATATATATATATATATATATATATATATATATATATATATATATATATATATATATATATATATATATATATATATATATATGTGTGTGTGTGTGTGTGTGTGTGTGTGTTTAGTTTGTGTTATATATACCAAGTTTACTAGTTTATAAGAAGAAATTGAACACTACAATTATTTGGACAATAGGACATTTTCTTATACACCAAAACATATAGAGTGAACCTCGTATGTATTGAGAACACAGCCAAAAGTATGCATCTGGTTTGTAAGGAACGGTCAGTTTATGATGAAACTTCACATTATGAAATGTTATTTATGAATACAGAAAAACACGTGTTTTATATATCTTGAAGTTTAACTGATTTATTTAGAAAGATCTGTAATGCGTATTTTGAAAGCTTAGCATTAAAATATTTGACAACCATTTTAAATATGTTTATTTTTTATGTAAACAAACATCTATTAAAAAATCACCTAAAATATGCGGTAATTGATAGAATATATAGTTTTTTATTTGATAGTAAATTCGTTATATGACCTTGTTAAAATCGGTTCCGATTGGTTTAGTTAAGAGATTCAGATATTCAATTTATGATTTGAACAAGATTTCAAGCAAATAGCCACCTCTGCTCTTTTTTCAGACACGGATCCTCTCGCGTTAATTTTCGATTACCCTGGCGCACATTTCAGGCTGTCTGGCGACTACAGATTGAAGAATGTTAATTTTTAAGTCACCGATAATCGCGGGTTTAATGCTATAAACCTATGTTTTCACATGTCTCCAGAGAAAATAATCTAAAGGAGTTAAATCGCATGACCTCAGCGGCCAAATGATGTGACCATGTTTTCGGGAAATAGACGGTGGTACGCCATTCTATTGAAAATAAAGATCATCCGCATCAATTCCGGGAAAAAAATCTTCCAGCATTACCTTGTGGTGCTCGGTATTAATGGTAACGGCTCCTTCCTCATTTTTAAAGAAATAAGGACGGATGACTTCTTCATGCCAAAATCCACACCAAACTGTGATCTTTTGCTATTCCAAAGACTCTCACGTATCACGGGTGGGTTAGATTCGCACCAATACCGACAATATTCTTTATTGACGAAGCTATTGAGCCAGAAATGAACCTCACCATTTCGAGGGCCCAATCGGCAAATTGACGACCAATACGATGGTCGGTTGGCTTCAATTCTTGTGCCAGTATCATCTTATATGGATGCAAGCCTAAGTCCATACTCAAAATTCGCTAGGTTGTTATTGGCGAAAGGTCTAAGTCTTGCAAACGGCGATCAACCGAGACGTTGTTATTTTCGGCTACACTTGCTTGAACGGCGGCAATATTTTTTACACTTTTTTCTTTTCTTTCACACACTTTTTATCGTACAGGCCCCACACTGTCGTGGAGAGTAAACGCACTTTCAAATTTTCTAATAACACCATCAATAGCCTGTTCAGAAGCACTACCATGACGAATACCAGGATGAGTTTGAATTGCTCGTTGAGTAGCACTAGGAGACCAATTAGACAATTTCCAAATCTTCTTCAAACGTGAAAGCAACCATGGTTTAATTGCAAACCTTTTGGAAAACAACTGACAAGACATGTCAAAAATCAGTAAACAAATATGGCCGCCATGAGCTCCCAAAGTTTCATCATCCCTAATGGTAGACTCTTTACAATTTGGCCAGTGTGTAGCTCAATTCGTTCTAATGTCTCTCCCGGCTTCGTCTGGTAGAGAGCACTCCAAAAACGGTCGTTGTCGGTATCTGAAGGGGTAACCGTAATATAGACGACCCAATAATTCGACTCTTAAAAACAATACGAACTATAACGAAAATATAACGAACAATAGAAAAATATATTTGCAGCGATGGCGTGAATGTTTCATTTAAGGTCAAGATTTGTTATTATAGAGATTTAATATCAGGAAACTTTTTTTGCTATAAATCCACTGTCTGACGAGATGTGTGACAAGTAGCACCAATTTTGTAGAAAGAAAACATTGTTTATATCCACCTTTATCAATTCAGGTCAAAGATTGTCATATTTCTATAGCGTTCACCATTAACAGTAACACTATTTCCATCAGCGTCTTCTTTCAACCCAAAAACCACAGCAAACAGTGGTTTTCTGAGGATGAAGAGATAACTCTTGAATCATTTGAGAATTTTCATCGGCCTTAATCCTGCAGTTATGTTGTCACAAGCCAGAATTCCGAATTTCCAGAATTCCGCGCTTCGTCCGAAAAGATCTGACGAACTGAACACGGATGGTAGATTCGAATAATTTCTACATACTGTTGAATGTGTATCATTTTATCGTGAATTAACACAATATACTAAATAGAGCAGTCTATGAATGATATTTACATTCCAAACAATGTTCCCGCTATTACGTTTCAAAATTCTGATACTCTTGTTGGAAAACTCTTTACTCCGAGTCAACTAGCGTCTACTGAAAATTGCAGTACTCATATAAATATGTCTGGTGAAACTTAATTTTGACCAAACTGCTACTGCAGAGCTCTATCTACTACATATTTACCACATAGTCTAATACTTATTCATCAAATCCCGCCGCGTTTAACTTCTACCATCAAAATAGTCAAACTATCTTTTTTTGTAAATAATTGTGTATTTTATTAAAAACAGACATCGAATTATGTATTAGTAACATTTATTTAAAGCCACGTTGTCCAGCAACAAAAATCGGAGAATATATTGTGATGTTAACACTGGCCGAATTATTTTAAAAGTCATCTTCTGCCCGATCGATTTTTGATCCGATAACGGCTCCAAGCAACAAAAATATCAATCAATACGATCCCACTTCTTTTTCTTCGATTTAATGGCGCGCTGCTTTTTCTCACAACAATCTTATCCGATCCATCATCCAAAAATGGGTACGGTTGCGAGCCGAAAGAAGAACAAGCCGCGTCGTAATGACTATTTTGACAGGCGTAACGTCGCATCTTTATTCCATCTCAACAGTATTAAAACTAACACCTTATATGAGATAATTAGGACCAGTATTATTGGTATAACGTTGGGCGTTGCGCAAGCACTTTAATGTAGCGTAGTTCTTCGGATATGACTTGCATCATGTTTTTCAGATCAAAGGCGTTGAAATTCTTTCATTTCCTATAGTCAATCCATCCATATAAAATTGATTTTTTTTCTGCATGTTAAGTGTGATAGAACATTAATTCAAATATTAGTATTTAAAAAATTACTGCTTTTTAAGGGAAAAGAGAATGGTTAGGTTTGGTTTAGTAATGTCACTCTATTATTTTGTTTTTTCTTTCGTGATATATGTGACAGTTTGGGTTTGGCTACTGTGTACTGCAGACGTGCAAGGTTTTATTTATGAATAAATACATGCTAAAAAACGCCGTGTAATTGTTTTACCTAATATTAAAAAAATAATTCAATTATTGCACGTCAACGTGAATTTAGACGAAAATATCCTAATCATTCAGCGCCTCGTAAAACGACAATTTATCATTTATTCAAGCTATTTCAAGAATTTGGAAAAATTGGGGATAGGCCGCACATCGGAGGTCCAAGAATAGTGCGAAACCCCGAAAATATTTCAATTGTGGGCGTCTCGATGACGTCGTGCAAAATTGGGAATTTCTTCACGCAGTTTACGCCGAATTTTGTGAAATGACATGCACATCTTTCTCTATTGGTATGTCCACACCTGTTCAACTTTTCCATTCAACATGCGTTTCAACATGCCTTTACAACTTGTGTTATTGCATGCGTTAGAGTGTTAGTGCAGGGTAAGACGCATGCCTCTTTCCTGTCCACATGTTGGCGTCAATTTAATTCAACATTTCTGGCGAGTTCAGTAAAGACGATTATTTGAAAACACTAAAAACACTTTATTTTGTAAGTACCTAATGTTAACTGTGTCATTTCAGTTTCGTGAATACATCTGACATTATCATGTTAGCCGGTATTAGTGCTGCTGTGCTGATGTTGATAAGAGCAGGGAAAATAAGGGAAAAATCCATAAAATCTGTATGGACAAAGAAATATTTAGAATAATTATTTCAATTTACTACAGGAAAATGTATACTAATAAAAGTATTCCTTACACAATCATGTAAAAGACCGTTGTACCGTTAGGTGTAAGACTAACAGTTTACATTTTAGCGTGTTGGTATTTTATGAATTTTTACCCTCCATGAATGAGTTCCTATCCAGTGCTATTTTTCTAGCCTCATTTCAATTATTCCTTATTTTTTGTCGTGTCGAAGTTGTTCTTCCTATCTCAGTCTTGGATGTACAACTTTACTTTTTCCTCGTGTTTTCGGTTCATAGATTTATTTTGCAAATCTCTCTTTATTCATTCTATAGATGTGTCCTAACCAGCTTACTTGTCTTTCTTCTATAGCTCTTTCTATTTGTTTCGTTTCCAGTTGTTCCGTTACTTTCATATTTCTTACTCTATACCTTTTCGTAATTCCCTCGATTTTGCACAGGAATCTTATTTCTGCAGCTGCAATTCCACTTTTGTCTCTCCCTTTTAAAAAGATGCAATATTCGCTGCCTTATATCATTGATGGTCTCACTACTTTCTGATACATCTGTGAATTTAATTCTTTCAGCATCTCTCTTTTTCTTATTTTTTTGTCCTGCTTTTTTTTGTTCATTTCACCGCCTATTTTTCCATTTTGTTCTATTATTGTGCCTTAATACTTGACTTTTTGACTTGCTCCATTATTTTATAGTTTTGCTTATATGTTTATGCTTGCAATTACCATTGTTTTGCTTTTGTCGATATTTATTTCCATGTTTACTTTTCTTAGCTCTTCGTTATATATCGCTTAGTTGTGTTGTAGTTATTCTTTAGAATCTGCGATTAGGACCATATCATCAGCGAACAGTAATCCTTGTGTTATCACTATTTTCATTTTTCTAAAACTTATTTTTGTATTCTTACAATTTGCTTTGCTATTATTTTCAGCATTGTCAATAACTACTGAAAATAACAGTGGACTCATTACGCAGCCCTGTCTTAGGCCTATTGCTACCTCAAATTCTGTGGATTCATCGTTATGCGTTCTTACTTTATTCTTGTTGTTATTGTATAGGGCCTTGATAATTTGTATTACGCCCTCTTCTCTTTAAACTTTTGCAGACATCCTTCTTTTTACTCTATCAAATGCTTTTTTCCAGGATAATAAAACAAATCTGGGTTTTAGTTTCTTTTCTCCTAATTGTCTAATTATAAATATCAGATCTTGTGTGCTTTTACCCTTTCTAAAACTATGCACTGGTTCCTCTAATGTTGCTTCTAATTTTCCCAGCCTATTACTCCCAGCCTATGCTCTATTATTTTGGTAAGTATTTTTCCAGGTAAACTTGTTAGTATGGTTAGTATGACCCCTCTGTACTTTTTACATTCTTTGATATCTCATTTTTTAAACAAGGGCAATAATATACCCATATTACAGTCTGTTGGTACTTTCTTTTCTATTATGATATCGTTTAGTAGTGACAAAAATTCTTCCTTTGCTATTTCGCCCATATATTTCAGCATTTCTGCTGTAATTGCGTCTTGTTCTGGAATTTGCAAAAAAAAATATTTTTTTATTACTTTCAAAATTATATATTTATTTTTTGTTGTTAAATATATAATTTATTATATTTATTTAATTTAATGAAATCAAACTACTTTACTTTAAATTAAATTTGTAAACTATTGCAAAAACTTGCAGATTTTATCAAGAAGTTGAAAGAGCGAAAGTGCCAAATACTCAAGATGTATCGGTGCGCTACATGATTTATCCTTGCGTCCTTGCATGCCTTTCGATCACCACCGCATGCATCTAACCTTTCAACAGATGCATGTTTTATTGTTTATGTTTTTATTTTTTATGCAGTCTTATTGTTCAAGACTTGTCGCCCATCAAAAATAATAAGTGATTAGGATACTGTAATGCATCAGATTTCCTGATTTAATTGCTCCATATTATTTTTAATAACAATTATGAAGAAAAAAGTTAACACAAATAAGCCCCCAAACCATACAGCAACTCAAGGACAGCACCCGTGCTAAAATCGCTATATTAACACCAGATATATTGACGAAAGTAATAGAACATGTGTTAAAAGGGGAACAAAGTTGCATTGCTGCTAATGGCTCACAAACAAAATTGGCAAAAAGACGAAATAAACATATTTTAGAAAAAATCTGTCCTGTTTCTTTTTAAAAAGTTAAAAACAATTAAAATGGTCATCCGTTATTATTTGTAATTCGAATCCTTAAAGTAGGCATCATCTGAAACCTGACACTAATGGTTTTAAAATCTTGTTTTTATCATGTAAAGTATTTTTCTTGTATTACTAAGCAAGAGTATTCTTATGGATCCGCCAAAAGTGTTAAAATGCTACAAGTTCGTGTAGCACGTCGTTTCAGGCAATCATCCAAATTTGAAAAGGGACGAGCTATTGGCATAAAAGAAGCAAGTTTAAGTTTTCGTGAATAGAACAAGACTATTGGACATAGCTACTTCTACCATTATGAGGATATGGTTGGACATTGGTAATTCTGCCGTTATGAGGTGGTTTGAGGATAATAGTTACGAACGAGTACAACTTTCTGGGCCTCCTGATGTCCTCCTCTGGAATCCAAGAACCTGACGAAGGGAGTCTTAAGCTAGCTCTGAAAAACTGACATGGAAATATCCGACATTACTATGTTTACTATTACATTTTTGTTGCTGCTAAACTGTTAATCAATATTAACATAGGATGAAAATGCGTGATTATCATTCTTATTGGTGCTTCCTCTTACAGCACACCATAAGTAATGTCGCTTAGAATTGTGCCAACCTAAAATCGAATGAAACTCTATTTACTTTAGTAATGAGTCTGAATCTTATTTAAGTGGTAATGATGGTCACGGAGAGAAGGCGTTTTTGAGTTAAAAGGTGAAATATAAGTTTCGCATTAGAACGTCATAGAGCTTTGACTTGAGGAATTATGATATGTAGCTCTATATGTTTGGAAAAAAAAATGTTTCATACTAACCATCAGAGAAAGTTTATGTAACTGACATATAGCAGTCCTTCGTCGTTAGGCAAGCTCGTCTAAATTTTAAGACAATACCAGGGTTGCTATTTATGTACCCGGAATAAGAAATAAAAATAAATATTTATCATTGAAAATGGTTTAGTTTTTCAAAATATTCTCCGCGATAATCGACACACTTTTATGTACATTTGAACCAATTTCCGTAGCACTTTTTCCATCCCGATTGAGGAATCTCCAAAACATGCATTTTGAACGCATCACCCGCCTCTTCTGGCATCGAAAATCGTTAACCACAGAGTTTATTCTTCAGGGACGGGAACAAAAAGAAATAACCTGTTGTCAAATCAGGACTATATGGCGCATGACCCATCAATTCGATGTTTTGACCGGTCAAATATTGAATTGTTTGGTGCAATCTGTAAGAGCCCGCGATGTCATGATAAAGAATCCTCTGTCGCTGCTTGTTTTTTCTTATTTATTCAAAGATTTCTGTCAAATAAATTGTTGTGTACCATTCAGAATTGACCGTTCTACGATTCTCTAGTGGCACTGTAACCACATGCCCCAAATTTACCCCAAAAAAACAGGCGATCATTTGCTCCGAAAGGCTTCTTACGCGAACAACTTTTGTTGAATTTGGTTTATGTTGACAGATCCGTATAGTCGACTGGTATTTACTTTCAGGCTCATACGCATAGATCCAAGATACGTCATCTGTGTAGATGTTATACAAGGCTTTTGATGCACCACGATTGTATTTGTGAGCATTTCTTTGCACCAATCGACACGAGCCTTTTTTCGAATGATTGTTAAATTATGCGGAATCCAACGCGCACAAATCTTTTTCACGGCTAAATGTTCATGTAAATCTTGTATATGCTGTGTTGTTCTTATGTCATACTAATGTCCAGGGACGCCTCAATCTCCCGATATATCACACGATCTTGCTTTATCACTTCGCGCACAGTATCGATATTTTCTGGCATTACAATCGATTTTGGATGACTTTCTTCATCGCCAAAAGTCGAAGTGAGTTGATCAATGCACTGTTGTTGAGATAATCCAGCCGTAGTAAATCATCACGAAAATTCTCACGAGTTAATTCTTTTTTTAACTGAGATGAAATTTTCAAGTCACTAAACAAAACAAATAGTGTCCGTATAACAATGCATTCTAGCGACACCATTGTTGGCAATTCCAGATACATAAATAGCAACTTTCGTACTAGAACGTATGCGGCTCGCCAAATAATGTAGTTTGAAGAGAAGTAGAAGAGTTTATGATAGATACACTCAACTAACTGACAAAATCCTCCCATTTATTGCAGATAGAACATGTATAGGATAGTTTCAAAGCATTATCATAACCAATATAAACTTACTCGTTAATTTTTTTTTCTATCAAATGTAAGTAAAATATGATTTAATTAAACCTAGAAACTTTCTTTTTTTTATGTTAAATTATTTAAATATGATATATATTAAAAATATTATTAAATTTTCCCTAGATCTGTCATAATAAAATAATGTGTACGCTTATTATTAGTTTCTATGTTTCCGGAGCAACAAAAAAAATTAAAAGCCTCTTAAACACCTCTTTGAACACATTTGATTAGTTAAAAGAAATAATTTTCGTTGCTTGCGTTTCATCAACAATATTTTCCATTAAAAATCTACGACATGTGCTTCCCTTCGTTTTTCTTTCCATGGCATCTGCTCCGAGTTAGTTAAACATCATTCTTTTAACATTAAGTTTTAAATAATGTAGGACTGATCAAATGTTATGTTTACTTTCGTTATTAGTGCTAAACTGTGCATATAATTCAAAGAAAAATATTATTAAAAAAACCGAAAAAAAGCAATAAATGTACATCGAAGTTGTAATAAAGTTGTAATAAAGTTGAAATAAGTGATTTCGTGTTAATCATTACCGACTTGTCGTGTTGGATGTCCACATTTATAAGTCACGTGACTGTCGATGATTAAATAAATGCTCTGTATAATACCATCAATGTGTATGCAAAAATTATGAAATGAATCAGATAAAACATATTTTGCATGAGGCCTATCGCCCATGTATTATGTGTCCATGCAATCTGATCCATATTTATTAACATTCATCGTCATCAATGAAGTGAAGCTGAATGAATACCGAAATAACCGGAACAAGTTTAGTGTTAATTAGCAACTGCTAGATCTGATAAATATAAAGAACAAAGTAGAACATTCTATTCAGATTTAACAAGTTATGCTACTTCGAAATACATAATAAACAGTATAAACCCATGATAAGGATGGCATGCTTTTCTTTAGATGCAATGTCAACCCGTTGTTGTTTATAATCGCTCATTACTGAGCCCCCATCATCTTTTATGCACTACGTTATTATAAATAATTATTCACATTCGAATTGCAAGCGTATATGCGAATAGTCACATTTGTAATTATAAAGTAAATTATTGATGACGACATTCTCCAGAACATCTGAATCAATCTCGACTGAACCGATATATCATTCACATCGTTTTTTTTTTTTAAACACCATTTTCAACATATGATCTTCGCAAAATACCTTAACTATATTAAATCAAAGATATTCCAAGTGTAAAATGTATATTTGTAAATTAGACTAGAAACATGTTAATATTGATAAATGCTCCGTAAGATTTTTCACGATTTCCGAAGGATTAGCGCTGTACAATATATCAATAATCATAATCAATAATCCACAGTTAAAAATTAAAGGTATAACTGAAATTGTTCTGAATGTTATTTAACTCATGCTAATCGCTTTTGAGATGAGAAACGATATTGAAAGCAAACGGCCTCCTTATATGCGATTTTTTAGGCTAAAGTTCAATAAATATTATTCCACAAGTTCCGTATTGATCTGATGTTATACCGTGTTTTCTATTCTATCAAGTTAAATTAGCGATTTAAAGATACTGTTTTCAATCGATAAATATAACAATATTATATGAGGACCGTTCCAAAAGTTTTCGGTGAAAAGTACAAGATTTTTGACTTGCCTAAGCTTTAAGATAATATGAAGTTAATCTTCGTCCATCGAGCCATTTCTTCAGGCCTGGGAAAATAAAGCAATCATTGAAAGCCAAATGCGAAGTACTAGGAAGGGCAGATCATGGAGTTTTGCAGTAATAATCTAAAACGTTTTATCGTAGTGAAAAAGCCCTTTCTGTATGACCTAATGCGGATTAGCCTAAATAGTGAAGCGTAATACTCCCCGGTAAGTTCTACCCTTTGTCAAATAGTTTATGAGTATCACACCACAAGAATTAATTAAAAAAATTTAACTAAAACTTTTCTTACACCTATTTCCGTAAACTATTTGGGCTGCACCTTCATCTCTGGAGTATAAGGGTGAATCCATGTTCAATCTACTTTTATAAAACACCAAATAATCAAATCAAAGAATTGTGCTTAAATAAGTCTAAACACTCCTGACAAAACATTCATTCGAAAGCTAATAAATACCCAAAATAAATACTATGAATATCAGAGACATAATATAAAATGTAGTGGGCACGGTCTATCGAGATATTTACCATTTCATTCTCTATGCTTAGGATTTAATCATATGTATGCTTAGGATTCAATTTTGTCCTTATTAAAAAAAAAACGAAACTTGTTTGCTTCAATATAGTTTCCTCAATCATCTACCTCTTAGCCTTGCCCTTGCTCTTCTCTCTAATGGGGTCCATTTTATTACTGTTTTAATTATTTCTGTGCGTGACCTCATTATGTGACCTGCCCATTCCAGCCTTCATGCTTTTTGTATTTGGCTATATTCTCTCCACCTAATTTTTCCTCTATTTTATAATTTCTTTTAAGTTTTCTTTATCCATCTTCTGTTATATCCAAGTACTTTTCCCAATATTTTCATTGCTGTTGTTTTTAGATCTTCTTCTTTCTTATTTATGTTGGCTTATTAATTTATATAATGTCTTATATAAATTAATCTTCGTTTTCTTAGAATTTTATATCTTAACGGTGTTCCATCCATTCCAAAGAATTCATTTCCTTTCCGTATTCATTCTTTTACTTTTTCTTTCCTATTTTGATGTGTTGTTGCTCTAAGTAAGTAAACGTCGAGACTGTTTCAAAATTATTATTCGCTATTATTAGGTTAGTGTTCTTATTTTGAATTTCTCTTCCCTTTCTCAAGTATTTCCCACTATCATGAATTTCCCGCTCTCATGTATTTTCCTTTGATCGGAAGTTTATGGCTTCTCTGTCTAGTCTTTGTCTCTGGCTACTGCCTTTATTAATTCTCCTTTGGATTATATATATATATATATATATATATATATATATATATATATATATATATATATATATATATATATATATATATATACATTGTTATAAATGACGAAAAAAAATACTGTGAAAGTTAGAGCTCTTAATATTAATATTAAGAGGTGCCGCATCATCGCAAATTTCAATTTCCCATTTAAATAAAACAGGGTTTTTTTTAACTTTATAGCTCTTCAGCGGAACACTCCTGTCGAAAGAATATTACATATATTTATAGGAAATTGAACGTTCTTTTAAAAAGGTCTTATACATTTTCGATAAATTTACTTTTTCAAAACTTATTCGAGGCTTAAGTTGAATGCATAATAAATTTTTATATTTTTTAAAAATTTGCATCAAAAAACGTCATTCGACCGTTTTTGTAGATCATTCCATTTCTTATAAATTTTTCGAAATTCCTTAAGGATCGTGATTTATTTTAATTGAAACATATTATCATACCCAAAATCATCAACAGTTGAACAAATATTCAATTCATATTTCAATTTAAATAACTCATGATAATTATGGTAAAAAAAGGTAAAGTGTTAGGGTTAGAGGCGCACTTCGACTTACTCAGCCAGGTTTTTTAGTTAGCCCGGAGGCTCTTACTAGTTTCTAATGACATTCAAACCCTCAGATGGGCGCTTTTTACGTTTTGAGGTCTCTAGCTGACCTTTGACCTGCCGGAATTGAAGATTCCGGCTGTCATTTAAGTTAATAGAAAGACAAGAAGGATAGTATTTCAATTATTAGAAGTCCTGGCGAACTTCTTGAGGTTAACAAGAAAGGAAAAAGAGCATAAAAACAAAGCTAGATTTCTATCTTTTTTATTTTTACTTCCATCGGAAATTCGATGGAGTTTTCGCCGAATGGCGGTCCGACCGATCGAAAAGAGAGACCGATCGGCCGCCATCCGACGACGCCGGGGAGTGTGCATCATTCTGTTATTTATAGTCGAAGCGGCCTTACGCAAGCCAGGAACCGATGATTCGATTCCCTTCTGCTTGCCGCCCGTACAATGACATTGGGGATTTTTTGCGGCTCGATTTACCCGGGAGGTCCGGGTAAATTTTCCGGTATTTTCCGAACAAGCGGGTTTTCGCTTAGAGAGGTTTTTAGAACAAACTTCTCGTAAGCTTTTTCAAAGAATTGCGAAACCGTGGGGACTTCGGTTTCGGCGTGAATTTGGGTGTTCCGAACAAACCATGGAGCGTTGAGCGCCAAACGCAAGGTTTTGTTCTGAAAAACTTGTAATCTGTGCACCGAATAAGGTGACAGGAAGCGAAAATACACTATTAGACCGTATAGATATACGGATCTAATTAAAGTATTATAAATATTTACTTTGATGCAAGGGTTTAGCTTGCTCGACCTGGAAATTAAGGGGTACGCGAGTTTGAAGATACCGTACCCCTTACTTAAAGTTAGCTGGATTTGACTAGACCACTGAAGAGAGCGGTCGAAATGTAAGCCTAGATAGGTTGCTTTTTGCAACCACGGAATAGGCACTTTGTCAACCAGCAGTCTGGCCGCGCATTTTGGGCGCTTTCTGGTGAAGATGATCGCCTGGGTCTTTTTTGGATTGACCTGCAGGCGCCAGAATTTAAGCCAGGAAATAGCAACGTAAGTTGCTTTTGCAGTCGGTTATGAATAGCCGACGCATGACGTGACGTGACAAAGAAGGCAGTGTCGTCTGCGAAAAATGCAGAACCAACGTCACTGTAGCAGGGAATTTTGGCTATGTACAGGTTGTACAAAGCCGGGGAAAGGGGTGAACCTTGCGGGACGCCTGACTCTATGGGCTTTCTCGTTGAAAGGGACGAATTAATCTTTACCTGAAAGGATCTGCCTGACAGGAAAAAGCGGATCAGTATGGTAAGGTCTTTAGGAAAACCTAATTCCATGGTCTTATAAATAAGACCACGGTGCCATACTTTGTCAAAGGCTTTGGAAATATCGATAAACACAGCGCCAACGCACTTTGTTAATCGAAAAGCCTGGTGTATTTCGCCAGCAAGCCTTGCGCATTGCTGCAGGGACGAATGTCCCTTTCGGAACCCGAATTGCTCGTTAGGTATGATACCTTTGCTGTCGGTAAAGTCATTTAGTGCGGAAAGAATGACCTTTTCGGCTATCTTGGAGAGATTATTTAGAAGGCTTATGGGCCTGAAATCAGAAGAGAGGTTCGTGCCTCTCTTCTTCGGAATTACCGCTAAATTAGCATGAAAAAAAGCGGGAAAGTATTGCAAACGCAGAATGGAATTCACGATATTCGTGATTTCTGCGATTTGCTTACTGTGGAGCTTTCGGAGCTGCTTGACGGTGATACCGTCGCAGCCCGGAGCTTTGTTTGGGGCAAAACTACGAATGATAGCCACTACTGACTTTGGAGAAATCAGGTAATCCTGCAGATTCGAAAGTTCAGGCTTGTCGGAAAGCCGCGCGTAAGCGCGGTCGACTGCTTGTTCTTCCGCCTGCACCTCGGTCAGCCTCGGCTCGGACTGGTCATCTGAAGTCTAAAAGACTACGCCAGCATTTTAGCTTTTTCCAAGTCGGAGACGGCGAAAGAAACGCCATCATTCGACTTCAAGGGGGGAATGTCCCCGTCGGGACTTCCCCACCAAGGACCTTGCCAGACGCCAGATCTGCCTCGGATTTGACGTGTCGACAGAGAAAAGAAGTGAATCCCACTTCTCGTCTCTGTACGACGCCATCGCCTCTCTGGCTTCTCTGATCGCTCGGTTTGCCCGACGTTTATCCTCGGGATCGAGGGTGGATCTGGCCAACCTGACCAGGCGATTTTTCGCCCGGAGCTGGTTTTTCAGATCCGTCGGGAGGTCGGAAGTTCGCTGAAGCTGGTCGACCGTCCGATGCTTTGTGGCAAGGCTGTAAGCCTCTTGGATATCCCTTGTCAGTTTACCGACAGCGAGATCGAGCTGCTTCGGGTTAGAGGCGCATCAGCAACTAGGCTATTTAGCGACTGAACCTACAGCTTAACGTGGGGTTCCGAACCACGGTCATCAGCTTCTGACAAATCCAGGCCAGCCCCCCCCCCCCCTCGGGCTATAAACCCTTGGTTATGTACCTACCCATAAGTCTATCAGGAAACATACTGACACTGGCGAGTGACAGAGTGGCATCCGGCCTTACCCAGCCTTTAACTGGCGTGACTGAGGGGGTAATTCGTAATCGAATTTTACACTCTTGCCTAGAAACAATCACAAACATTTAGGAAGTAAACCCCCAGAAGAACGAAAGAAAAACAACCATCCGAATGCTGGAATCGAACCAACTACCGCTCCAGTTCAACGCGACCGGCGATCATTATGGAATTTCGAAAAATTTATTACTGAATTTATTACGAAAAATACTATTACATTTTTTCTATAAAATTGATAGTTTCGTCGAAAAACTGAAAAAATATACAAATTTATTATACATTCAACTTTAGCCTCGAATAACTTTTGAAAAAGTAAATTTATCCAAAATTTATTAGACCTTTTTAAAAAACGTGCAATGTCTTACAAAGATAAGTAATAGTATTTTCACAGTCGTGTTCTGCTGAAGAGCTATAAAATTCAAAAATTAAAAACAAAAATTCCTATGTTATTTGAATAGGAAATTGAAATTTGCGATGCGGCACCTCTTAATATTGATATTAAGAGCTCTAACTTTCACAGTATTTTTTTTGGTCATTTCGAAAAATATTTTCGATACCTTTAAGAAAAAAAAAACAGTAAAATATATATATATATATATATATATATATATATATATATATATATATATATATATATATATATATATATATATACATTTATAAATATAATAAAATAAAATGTAGAGAAAATATGAGTAGAGCTAAAGTAGAAATATTTAAATGGATTGCTGCAACAGAGGCGGTTTCAGACACAAGGTTAACTTTTGGAAGGTTGGCCAGAGAGAAAACTGTAGGAAGACTGGAGCAACTTGGTCTGACGAAAGAAAAAAGCTCATAGCGAAAGAATGAAATTAGTATGGGCCCAAAGGAAGACTAGCAACAACAAACACCTCTAACTGTACTTCGCGTGGTCCACCAGGGCCCATACGTGAATAATAATAAAATAAAAAGTGTTTTTCTTACAATGTTAAAAATGAGATATATAGCTAGCAATAAATACAATTGGTAGTATATTTTATTATTAAGAATCATATGTAGTCGTTATTCAACAAATTTTTCAAATTACGGTTAAAAAACATTTATATGCACTGGTGTTTTGCTTTTTTATTTGCATAGTAATTAAAGGAAATGCACTTACGACTGCAAATATATTAAGTATTTAATCAACACAACATTATTATGTTATTTTGCAATGGCTGCAAATTGTTTCAGACAAAAATAAACATATAAGCATATAAGAAAAATGTTAATGGAAATTATATAGTAAAAAAAAGCATCCCTTGTTAACATGTATATTTTCATATTTAATTTTCTATGCACGCTTAACTTGTTGTGAATAAGAAAGTATAAACTTTTCATTTCAATCCACTTTTCCATGTACACATTACGCTTTTTACTTGGCCATATTCATAGTAAGGTTATTTATGGAATCCTGAGGAAGTTCATCCCAAGCAGCATGAAGGCATTATGCAGATGTTGTAAATTTGTTTACAAATTTGTAGAGTTAGACAATAGACCAATTCCTCCCCTGGGCTTATTGTATTCTAAACGTATTATATCATCTCTACGAGGTTTGTATATAAAGTAATGAAACTGGTGGCGTAAACCATGATCTGGCACACTGATATGTAGAGTTTCAACAAGATGGGATTATGTGCTCAGAAATCCTGTAACAATTGAATTGTTACACACCATATTTCCTGAAACTGTAATGTCCTTAAATAAAGATATAGATTGATAACCAAAAACTGAATTTCACATTACTGGACCATTTTCTTTTTAAAAATAATGATGTTAGTGAAA
>JARFXV010002641.1:0-25975 GCA_031761425.1 Cosmopolites sordidus | reverse complement strand
CGCGCATTATATTAAAATACTACACGGATTACATGCAAAACGTGGCTGATGACGACTGGAGCCGAGTATACACGATTCAGTGAGTCACCGACCCGAGCGTGATGGTTCACTTACGTTTACTCCTCAGCAAAAACGCGCCTAAAGAAGTTTTCCCTTCTAAAATCATGCTTAATATTGAATTTATGTATTATCCGTACTATTCCGTACAAATTTGAATCTGCATATCTATTTCCACTATTATAGAAACTAATTTCCTTCATTATTAATATCTTTAGTTTCCCTTAGAAATGCTACTACTTTCGAAGTGGTTGCCATCAGTGATGTCTGCGGTTGTCAAGTGGAATGTCAAAGTACATGTTAGGGAAGATTCTATCACCAAGTGGAACGTACGCTAGTCGTTGATTAACAGTAGATGGTTTAGAAATGTTATCCCATGAACGATAACAGACGATAACCAGTGTCCGACATAATACTAGGGAGTAACAAAGTGTACTTAGTTATTTACTAATGCAAATTTATGTCTGGAAGTTATTCTTGGAAATAAATGTTTTCGATTCGCTCCATCCACCTTTACACCAGCAACTGTATTGCTCTTCGGTACCACGAAGAGTTTTAGGAGGCGAGAAACTAACTTAAACCTAAGTCATCAGGATAAACAGCATTGGTGGAATTTGTGGCTGTGATATTCTTTCAAAACTCACACGTGGTTTTTCCATTCTTACCGAATTGTCTTTCTTCAAAACTTAACAATACATACACTAAATGTATATTATGTTATATTGAGTTAAATCATTATTAGTAGATGGTTAGCAATACTTTTAAAATTTATAAAATAAACGACATTACTTCTGGGTAGACCTAATAATTACAGCTAATTATTTTTATTTGTAGAATACGCATTTCGTAGTCGTTTTTGGCAAAAGAGGAAAAGGATACGTTTATCAGGTATGAAAAGTCTCGTATGCAAAACCAAAATTGTAAATATTTTAAAAGGGGTTTCGGTTGCTGTCCGTTCGGAACTACGTGTTTATACTTGCATGCTCCGTCGAAGGTACAATAATGGATGTGGACCTCCAAAACCACGTCGTAAGTGACCATCACTCGTTAATCCAGCCTTGGTGCACGAGATATTCTTCTCGATGAACTTCAACGAATCGGACGGCGACGTGTTTGTTCAACTTTATTTATGTATTGTAACCAATATTATATAGAATGAAACTTTTTTTGTGTGTTAAATCTAGAATAATTATTTTTTCAGTTAGAATTAAAAGAATACATTTATACTTCAATAAAATTACATTTTTCATTTATTCAATCGTCTTAGATCAATTATTATGTTAAAAAATTTGGCGTGAAACTCTAAACTTAAACAGATTTGTCACTAAACACCAAATCGCTCGTTTTAATCCCTTAACGCGCATTTTGTTAACCATCTATTGATAAATCACCTCCTGATGATGCTAAAATGTTCAGCGAAATGGGCGCCACGAAGTTAAATACAGGTGATTTGGTATTTAATGGTAAATGTTTGAGTTTAATTTGCTTCATCCATTTACCATCATCACTAATGTTAAGTATAGTAAGTTTTCTTTTAAGGTTCGAAGCCATTCAAAAGCCACGCCAGAAACAACTACAGAAAAAAAATTAACATTTGTGTGGAGATCAAGGAAATAATGCCCCAAAAGAGAAAAGCATGGGCAAAATGGCATTGAACCCATACTCCAGTTTATAAGACTACATTAAATAGATTAACTAATCATCTAAAATATCAAATCAACAAAGAACAAAGAACTTAAATCGTTTCGATAATTCGAAATGAATGAATGCACAACCATTTAGGGTATATATATATATATTATATATATATATATATATATATATATATATATATATATATATATATATATATATATATATATATATATATACATATATATATATATATATATATATATATATATATATATATATATATATATATATATATATAATATATATATATATATATATATATATATATATATATATATATATATATATATATATATATATATATATATATATATATATATATATATATATAATATATATGGCCCCCAGGCTGAGAAAAGAAGAGGCGATATTGCATCACCCTGCCGTAGGTCCCACCCTACATTTATTTCAACCTCAAGATCGTCAAGGTGGACTGTCCCTGTAGCTTCATCATATATCGATCCTAGTAGATTTACATAGGCTTTCTCTACACTTTGATTAAACAATGCATCCATTATGGCCCGCTTAGAGATTGAATCAAATGCTTTTTCATAATCGATAAAAGTCAAGCACAGTGGTATAGTGTATTCGTTGTGTCTTTCTATGACCTGCTGTAGGACCTGAATGTGATCCAATGTACTGAATCCACTTCTGAATTCTGCTTGCTCCCTGGTTGTGCGTCATTAAGTTTTCTTAGTATTCTTTTGGATATTATCTTGGTGAAAACTTTGTATACGACTGATAGGAGGCTTATTGGACGGTAGTTCTTTAAATGTTCCTGTGCTTCTTTCTTATGTAAAAGAATCACTTCTGCATTTTTCCATAAGCTGGGTACTTCTTGTTGTTTAAGACATTTTGAGTATAATTTTTGTTGGTGTTTTATCTAGACGTCCGACTACCAGCTTTTAACATCTCCACAATTATACCATCCTTTCCTGGAGCCTTGCCATTTTTCATCGAATCTATAGTCTTTGTCACTTTCTCCACCAGGATATCTGGCTCTTGTTCTTCAGTGGGCATTGCTGTTCTTGCTTGATTCTGGTCCTCATATAACTTTGAATAAAATCTTCGGACAACCTCTAACATTTCCGCCCGTTCTCTGCAAATTGTACCATCCTCACGCATTAAGGAAAACATTTATGTCCTTTTCTTTCTTAGCTTCTACTTAACTTTGTTAACCTCCCCCTGTTTTCTTCCAGAGTTTTTTTGCACAAAGTTTTTCGCGTTTCCCTCTCGAATACGTTTTCTTATAGTTTTGCAAAGCTCAACGTACGTCTGAGTCGTCTGTCAACTCAAACGCGTGTCTGGCGTTTTTTCCTTTAAATTAATGGTCTTATTGGAAATTTTTGACTCTTTGAAACATTTATCTTCTGGTGCTATTGAAGCCGCTGTTTTAGGCAGATTGTTGCTGATTCCTTCATATTGGTCTGTAATTTCCATCTCCCCCAGGTCTTGTAACACAGCAAAGTAATTTGACAAAGCAATTTCAAAATCTCTGCCCCTCTCCAGCAGCTTTCCAGAATCCACTTTGCTCCTTTTTGATCTTATCATTTTTTTACCCTCTTTCGGCAGTTTATTCTAATGTTTGCTCGTACCATTCGGTGGTCGCTTCCCACATTAAAATCAATCATATAAATTCACTTGTGAGTCCAGATGGACTTTTCCATATCCATTTTCTGTTGATCTTTTTCTTGTAAAACGAATTCATAATATAGAGTTCTTGTCCTTCAGCAAAGTCAACCAGCCTGTCAAATCTATTGTCTACTCACCATTTCCATATGGGCCAGTTGCTTTTTCACCAGTTCATGCTTCTCCGATTCTGGCATTAAAGTCGCCCATCAGGATTTTAAACCTACATTTCTCTTGTCTAAAAGTTGGGCCACATCTCATAAAATTCCTCAACTTAATCATCTCTATGGCTGTTGTGTGCATAAGCTTGGACGATTTGAAGCTTAAACATTATTCAACTGAATGAACGCATAGGGCTTATCTGTGTCGGATATACTTTCAAATTTAACTACACTGTCTTTCAGCTTTCGATTGTCGAGGAATCTAATTCCTCCACATCGTCCATTCTCCGTACCTCAGGTGTAGAGTACGTGACCAGTTGGTTCTAATTTGATTAACTCTTCTCCCTTTCTTCGTGTTTCACAGAGCCCCAATAATATCCCAATAGATGTTGTTAAGTTCGATTAACAGTTCTTGCAGTCGGGTCTCCGTTTTCATTCATTTTCATATATTATTATTGGGCACTGTGAAACACGAAGAAAGGGAGAAGAGTTAATCAAATTAGAACCAATTGGTCACGTACTCTACACCTGAGGTACGGAAAATGGACGATGTGGTGCAATTATGTTACGTCTAATATTTTCACGGATGGTAGATAATGTTTCGGGTGTCGATCCGTTAATTCTGTGAAGAGTCACTATGTTTCGCCAAAATCACATTTGCCATTTTCAAGTGTTGCCCGTCCATCTACAGTTGGCCTCTTTAGTCCTTCATTAGAAACATACATATATATATATATATATATATATATATATATATATATATATATATATATATATATGTATATATATATATATATATATATATATATATATATATATATATATATATATATACATATATACGTGTTTACAAATTATCGGCCGCTACTGGTAAGATTATTTTGGGTGAATCGTATTTGAAAACGCACCTGAATCATTCAGAACAAGGCCAAGACAGTCTAACTACAAATCTCTAGGTAAACGGACGTCTCCGCGCCTTACCGTTCCGACAGAAGTATGTAGATTAGCTGGCCATTTTTTTTCCAATATTCTTGTAGAGGGTTTTATGACCCGGTAATTATAGAATCTGGTCAATTAGGAACCAGGCTGTTGTAGAAACTAATTATTTCGGAGCCCAACCAGTACCTAAGCCAGAGTTTTTGGGGCCACTTTGCACAGTACCCGGTCAGTACAGTTTCCAAACCTTTTGGGGACCCCCGCATAGGACACAGAATTGCCAGTAGAGGTATTTATTGATATTTGGATACCGCAGTACGGGATAAACAAGCAGTGGGACAAAGGAAAAATAAGGCCAGATAATAATTTTTAATATATTTTCTTACTGAGTAAATGTTTTACGTTTCTTTCTATAAATTGCCTACTTCTCTGTCTACTATCAAGAAATAGACAATTTGCTGTTCGATCAGACCTATTATAGTTGATTTAGCATATTTTAATTTATTCTATATGATTGCTTTTAGAGACCTGAGAACCAGAGACGAACTCGTGTAAGTTAGGGTTGTTCAGCTTTTATTTGGTTTTCTACAGTAGAGTTTAGTGGATTACAGTCCCTAAACCTCCCTGTGTTTTTTTAGTGCTTTATTTTTTATATACTTTGAGCTGTTTTCTTTTCGTTGTGCTTACGTTTATTAAATGTATAAAATTAATTCAATAGTTTTTTAAAAAAATAGACCACTTCCCAGTCCCTTCAACTGGATGACATATGTTTCGTCTCTCGAGGTTCAGACTCATCAGGGCGCCGACATATACTATACCATCAAGAATAGGGAGACCCTATCCACAGCCAACAATCCATCTTGTCGCCAACCTCCCATCAGATGGCGTATATACGTAGTGTTAGATTTTCTTGGACTGCGTGCAATGAGACTGCAGTAGCTAAGTGTCATCACACACCCAACCGTTGGGTTCCACAATCTCATGTGGAACACACAACAACCTGCGTCTTCGCCTAAATGAACACGGTTGGGTGTGTGATGACACTCAGCTACTGCTGTCTCATTGGACGCAGTCCAAGAAAATTTAACACTACACACACACACACACACACACACATATATATATATATATATATATATATATATATATATATATATATATATATATATATATATATATATATTATATATATATATATATATATATATATATATATATATATATATATATATATATATATATATATATATATATATATATATATATATATATATATATATATATATATATATATATATATATATATATATATATATATATATATATATATATATATATATATATATATATATATATATATATATATATATATATATATATATATATATATATATATATATATATATATATATATATATATATATATATATATATATATATATATATATATATGTGTGTGTGTGTGTGTGTGTGTGTGTAGTGTTAAATTTTCTTGGACTGCGTCCAATGAGACAGCAGTAGCTGAGTGTCATCACACACCCAACCGTGTTCATTTAGGCGAAGACGCAGGTTGTTGTGTGTTCCACATGAGATTGTGGAACCCAACGGTTGGGTGTGTGATGACACTTAGCTACTGCAGTCTCATTGCACGCAGTCCAAGAAAATCTAACACTACGTATATACGCCATCTGATGGGAGGTTGGCGACAAGATGGATTGTTGGCTGTGGATAGGGTCTCCCTATTCTTGATGGTATAGTATATGTCGGCGCCCTGATGAGTCTGAACCTCGAGAGACGAAACATATGTCATCCAGTTGAAGGGACTGGGAACTTTACATTTAATAAACGTAAGCACAACGAAAAGAAAACAGCTCAAAGTATATAAAAAATAAAGCACTAAAAAAACACAGGGAGGTTTAGGGACTGTAATCCACTAAACTCTACTGTAGAAAACCAAATAAAAGCTGAACAACCCTAACTTACACGAGTTCGTCTCTGGTTCTCAGGTCTCTAAAAGCAATCATATAGAATAAATTAAAATATGCTAAATCAACTATAATAGGTCTGATCGAACAGCAAATTGTCTATTTCTTGATAGTAGACAGAGAAGTAGGCAATTTATAGAAAGAAACGTAAAACATTTACTCAGTAAGAAAATATATTAAAAATTATTATCTGGCCTTATTTTTCCTTTGTCCCACTGCTTGTTTATCCCGTACTGCGGTATCCAAATATCAATAAATACCTCTACTGGCAATTCTGTGTCCCTATGCGGGGGTCCCCAAAAGGTTTGGAAACTGTACTGACCGGGTACTGTGCAAAGTGGCCCCAAAAACTCTGGCTTAGGTACTGGTTGGGCTCCGAAATAATTAGTTCTACAACAGCCTGGTTCCTAATTGACCAGATTCTATAATTACCGGGTCATAAAACCCTCTACAAGAATATTGGAAAAAAAATGGCCAGCTAATCTACATACTTCTGTCGGAACGGTAAGGCGCGGAGACGTCCGTTTACCTAGAGATTTGTAGTTAGACTGTCTTGGCCTTGTTCTGAATGATTCAGGTGCGTTTTCAAATACGATTCACCCAAAATAATCTTACCAGTAGCGGCCGATAATTTGTAAACACGTATATATGTATATATATATATATATATATATATATATATATATATATATATATATATATATATATATATATGTATGTTTCTAATGAAGGACTAAAGAGGCCAACTGTAGATGGACGGGCAACACTTGAAAATGGCAAATGTGATTTTGGCGAAACATAGTGACTCTTCACAGAATTAACGGATCGACACCCGAAACATTATCTACCATCCGTGAAAATATTAGACGTAACATAATTGCACCACATCGTCCATTTTCCGTACCTCAGGTGTAGAGTACGTGACCAATTGGTTCTAATTTGATTAACTCTTCTCCCTTTCTTCGTGTTTCACAGTGCCCAATAATAATATATGAAAATGAATGAAAACGGAGACCCGACTGCAAGAACTGTTAATCGAACTTAACAACATCTATTGGGATATTATTGGGCTCTGTGAAACACGAAGAAAGGGAGAAGAGTTAATCAATTTAGAACCAACTGGTCACGTACTCTACACCTGAGGTACGGAGAATGGACGATGTGGTGGAATTAGATTCCTCGACAATCGAAAGCTGAAAGACAGTGTAGTTAAATTTGAAAGTATATCCGACACAGATAAGCCCTATGCGTCATTCAGTTGAATAAATGTTTAAGCTTCAAATCGTCCAAGCTTATGCACACAACAGCCATAGAGATGATTAAGTTGAGGAATTTTATGATGATGTGGCCCAACTTTTAGACAAGAGAAATGTAGGTTTAAAATCCTGATGGGCGACTTTAATGCCAGAATCGGAGAAGCATGAACTGGTGAAAAAGCAACTGGCCCATATGGAAATGGTGAGTAGACAATAGATTTGACAGGCTGGTTGACTTTGCTGAAGGACAAGAACTCTATATTATGAATTCGTTTTACAAGAAAAAGATCAACAGAAAATGGATATGGAAAAGTCCATCTGGACTCACAAGTGAATTTATATGATTGATTTTAATGTGGGAAGCGACCACCGAATGGTACGAGCAAACATTAGAATAAACTGCCGAAAAGAGGGTAAAAAAATGATAAGATCAAAAAGGAGCAAAGTGGATTCTGGAAAGCTGCTGGAGAGGGGCAGAGATTTTGAAATTGCTTTGTCAAATTACTTTGCTGTGTTACAAGACCTGGGGGAGATGGAAATTACAGACCAATATGAAGGAATCAGCAACAATCTGCCTAAAACAGCGGCTTCAATAGCACCAGAAGATAAATGTTTCAAAGAGTCAAAAATTTCCAATAAGACCATTAATTTAAAGGAAAAAACGCCAGACACGCGTTGAGTTGACAGACGACTCAGACGTACGTTGAGCTTTGCAAAACTATAAGAAAACGTATTCGAGAGGAAACGCGAAAAACTTTGTGCAAAAAACTCTGGAAGAAAACAGGGGAGTTAACAAAGTTAAGTAGAAGCTAAGAAAGAAAAGGACATAAATGTTTTCCTTAATGCGTGAGGATGGTACAATTTGCAGAGAACGGGCGGAAATGTTAGAGGTTGTCCGAAGATTTTATTCAAAGTTATATGAGGACCAGAATCAAGCAAGAACAGCAATGCCCACTGAAGAACAAGAGCCAGATATCCTGGTGGAGAAAGTGACAAAGACTATAGATTCGATGAAAAATGGCAAGGCTCCAGGAAAGGATGGTATAATTGTGGAGATGTTAAAAGCTGGTAGTCGGACGTCTAGATAAAACACCAACAAAATTATACTCAAAATGTCTTAAACAACAAGAAGTACCCAGCTTATGGAAAAATGCAGAAGTGATTCTTTTACATAAGAAAGAAGCACAGGAACATTTAAAGAACTACCGTCCAATAAGCCTCCTATCAGTCGTATACAAAGTTTTCACCAAGATAATATCCAAAAGAATACTAAGAAAACTTAATGACGCACAACCAAGGGAGCAAGCAGAATTCAGAAGTGGATTCAGTACATTGGATCACATTCAGGTCCTACAGCAGGTCATAGAAAGACACAACGAATACACTATACCACTGTGCTTGACTTTTATCGATTATGAAAAAGCATTTGATTCAATCTCTAAGCGGGCCATAATGGATGCATTGTTTAATCAAAGTGTAGAGAAAGCCTATGTAAATCTACTAGGATCGATATATGATGAAGCTACAGGGACAGTCCACCTTGACGATCTTGAGGTTGAAATAAATGTAGGGTGGGACCTACGGCAGGGTGATGCAATATCGCCTCTTCTTTTCTCAGCCTGCCTGGAAGAAGTGTTCCATAATCTGAATTGGGAACAGGATAGAATAAGAATAAGTAATGTCTGAATGATTGTGGCGTGTTCATATATTTTTTCCTTTATTTGGGTTTTTCGCCACTATCTAAAACTCAAAAAATATCAAAAATACCTGTTAAAAATTTAAAGAAAGAATCACTGGGTAAAAACAAAAAATCAAACGTGATAGTGATTCTATTTTGTAATAAATTTGCCTAACGAACAAAATTTTAAAGATATAAAAATGTTATAAAAAAATTTACAAACTTTTAACGTTAACGTTTCGGAGGGTACTCTCCCCCCGTTTTCAAAACTAAACTAAAAATAAATTATATTAATTTGTAATATATAAATTAATGAGTGAAAGTAAATATATTTTTTTGTATATGTCAATGATACTTACATTGACAACAATAAATTTTCATGACAGTGACATACTACCAAAAATATATATAGGTAATGTTTACTGTGTAATTGTTTATCGTACTGATTGTGTATTCAAATATTTACATATATTTAATTGTATTCTTTAGAATCGGGAACCATATTGAATTTAAATCTACCGAAGGCATAGCAATACAGTTATTTTTATTTAAATTAATTATAGCGGTTTCTTTCAATCTTCTGTATTTTGTTACCGATTCTTTTAATACCATTTTGGAATTATTCCAATTGATTTTATGACCCGATTCCCATGCGTTTTGACAAATTCTAGATTTATTAAAATCACCCTTTCTAAGAAGGTTTTTATGCTCTTTTACTCTAACATCTAACGGTCTAGATGTCTAGAAAAAAAATGTCTAGAAAAACCCAAATAAAGGACAAAAATAAAGGATAGAATAAGGATTAATAGTGCATACTTAAATCATCTCAGAGTCGCAGATGATATCGTTCTTCTTTCACAAGACCCAGATGAGATGCAAAGACACGTACAAGAGCTGCAAAGGGCTGGGGACCCATTTGACTTGAAAATAAACTAGAAGAAGAGTCAGATCATGTTCAATAAATTTGCTGAGGACAAAAGGGTTTCTTAAAAAGGAATAAAACAATTTATTACTTTGTTATCAATCACTTTTATAAAAGTGATAGATAATCAAATAAAAAATTGTTATATTCCTTTTTAAAAGATGAACTATCACAAAGTAACGGACAAATCAATCAATAATTTAAAAGGATTTCTATTTTTGGAACGAATTTGGAAGTTGTGGATCACTATATATATTTTGGGCAGAGGGTTTTAGTGGAAGGGGATACCGTCCGGGAGGTGGAACGACGCGTTAAATGTGGTTGGTAGGCATTTGGCAGGCTCCACATAGTGTTTACGGGCAAACTACCACTTTACCTGAAAAGAAAAGCCTTTAATCAGTGTGTCCTGCCCGTTATGACATATGCCCGTTATGACGGAGAATAAACGAAAGTCAAAAAGTGACATCATTAGAAGAATAAAACATTTGAAATGGAAGTCGGCAGGCCATGTAGCGAGGCGATGGGATGAACGATAGACCGGGGCTGTCCTGGACTGGATACCGCTTGATCGCAAACGTCCCCGAAGAAGAGCAAACATATGATGGACTGATGAAATTATTAAGTATATTGGACCTGAATGGCAGAGGAGAGCTCAGGATAGCGAGAGTTGGAAGCATGCTGAAGAGACCTTCATCCCGCAGTGGATTGATACGAGATGATGATAATGACGAGATGATGATGATGATAGCATGGAAACTAGTTAAAAATTCTAAAAAGCCAAAAACATCATTCTCCATCGCAGCGTTACGAATTAGGACCAAATTTCAATGGACCAGAAGGGACGAGGAAAAAAATCATTAGTTGATGAGCTAAAGTAATTTACACCCAACAAAAGAACTGATATTGAGAAAAAAGAAAGCTAGTCAATATTGTACGGAAAACTAAAACAATCAAACAGCGAACACCAAAAGATGCTTATTAAGAAAATTAGCTACCTAAATAGTAGAATAGCATCTAGAATGGACCAAATAACCCCAAAAATTACAAAGGAATTACCTAGAAAGGGTGTTGCGCTTATTACATGTATCATTAATTCCATATTACGTCTAAACTACGGGCTAAAATTGTTTAAAACGGCTGAAATAATTTTGATTCTTAAACAACCTCGTACAAACTAATAAATCATTTACTAAATGTCATTGTCTAAAACACTAAAGCATTACTGCTGCAAAGAATAGATTCTGACCCTCCCAATCAATTTGGTTTCTGGAAAGAATACTATATAGTGCAGCAAGTCGATAGAATAGCACTCAGCATAAATCGAACTCTGGAAGCCAAGAAATACTGCACATATGCTTTCTTGGATATTAGCCAGGCTTTTCGTTAAGGGTTGAATCCAGAAAATTAAGAAACATCTTCCTTCTACTGAGATCTTACCTAAGTGACAGGAAATTTCAAACAAGGCGGACTGTACTTCCAACTCTCGAATTAAATCTGGGGTTCCACAAGACAGTGCTCTTAGATCATTTCTATATGTATTTTGTTCACAACTGATTTACCAACAGATACTGAAACTACCATGAGAACCTTTGCGAATAACATTGTCATACTTGCAATTCTTGAAAATCTAGTTGCATTGTCTACGATCTTACGAGGGCACTTGAATTATATCCAAATATATATTTGTCAGAGGAGAATGAAAACAAATAAAGCAACATTTGTCCAAGTGACTTACAGGTTTAACAAAGAAAGATGTTCACCATTCTCTAAATGACATTCAAATACCACTATCTATATATACGAAATATCTAGAAATGCACCTAGATTTAAGGTTCACAAGAAAAGAACATACATAACACATCCGTCAGTAAGTCCCCTTATCTGACAAATAAAACAACAAATTTCGTGGAATTTCTATGGGCTCCCCTCTTTCTTCGGTCACAGCCAATATTTTATGGAATACTTTGAAACTTTGGAAAACACTTATGAAACACTATGAAACACTTGATACAAACACACTGGAAAACTTTGAAATCAAACCTTCTTGCTGGTTCAGATATGTTGATGACTCCTTTGCCATTTGGCCACCACACGGAATACAATCTTTAAATCTGTTCCTTTCGCATTTGAACAGTATACATCCCCAGGTTCAATTTACAATGGAAACTGAAAACAATTCTGCCCTCCCTGTTCTTGACGTTCTAATATCAAAGAGGCCAAACCAAAGCTTCTCCTATTCATTCTATCGTAAACCTATCCATACAAATCGTTATCTAAATGCGAACTCACATCATCATCCATCTTAATTAAATTCGGTTATCAAAACTAAGATTATCGGATAAGGAACATAGGCAAACAACTTAATTCCTTAGAAACGGCACTGATTCAAAACGGCTATGCCTTGCGTCAAATAAAAAGGCATATTAATAATGTTCAGGCAATTGGTCATATTCACCAACTCACTAGAGAATTGTCCCAAAACCCCAAAGTTCTTCCGCCATATATCAAGGAAGTTACTGATAAAATTTGCCACTTATTCAGATCCCGTAATATCGAAACGATATTTACAACAGAAAGAAATATATCCAGTCTCCTTAGACCAGTGAAAAATAATATTCCACAAGAGTCACATCAAGTCTATGAAATTCTTTGTTCTGGCTGCTCCCAATCATATATCGGCCAAATTAACAAACGTATCCAAAATCGCATATACGAGCATTCTCTCGCGGTCCGAAAATTGGATCTCCCCTCAACTCTAGCAGAACATTATATCCAAACGGGTCACATAATAGCGGACGACTCAATCTCAAAATAAAACAACAGGAGAACCTTGACTTAAATACAACCATCTACCATCTAAAATCACCATCTACCGAAATAATATATAATCTGAAAACTGTATATCTCTATAAAACGGGACTGCCATCATTAGAATCGATCAACGGATTGTCAAGTTATTACGCTTAAAGTGACAGTCCCCTATGTGACTTCGTCACCAAATCACGATGTACTCGTCTGATTTATCTTCGTATTTCCTATTCCCGAAATTCAAACAACTGGCCATGAAAGGAACGTTTTATGACAGTGTTACACAAGTCCAAGAAGTCGTGGGACATTGAGACGATTCCAAAAAACCGACATAAACAAATTAATGCTAGCATTAGTTGAACGTCACCAGCAGTGAATTGATGCGAAGAAAAAATTGAATAAAAATAAATAATTTTAGCACAAACAAAAAAAAAAGACATACTGTATATATAAATAATAATAGAAAAACTAGGACATAAACCTGCTGAACTGTGTATTTATCTGTAAAAAATGTTTATCACCCAACAAATATTATAGAAATCCGGATCGTGTGTAAAGTCAGATTTATGGTGATGCTTTGTGAATCTGAATGAGGATTTTAACTAGAAACCTTTCAAGAAGTCCTAAAAATTAAATTTTGGGTTTATCTCAGGAGAAACAACTGGGGACAATATCCCAGGAGTGTATGGAACAGGCACGTGAAGAATTGATCGCGATGGAAAACCAAAAACACGTAAAGCAAGAGGTAAAGCATCCAAACGATGGAGACGCTCATGGGTGTCATCATCAAATCCAACTTAGCCCGAAGAAAAAAGTGTTGGGCTTTATAAAATATGAGGGAGAAAACACAGAGATGCAATAACTCCGAGCTTCTGTAACACTGGCTACTATACTGACAATATATTTTCTTTTCTGGCGTTTAGATGTCTTGCAAACCTCAAGGAACTAAGTTCTAAAAGGCTAGTAGATCTCTACCCATGTAAAAGTGCCATATTCTCTTCATTTAAACTCATCTGACTAGTACTTGCTTCCGAAACTCAGATACTATCTCGCACCTCCTCGGTTGGCAAATGATTTGGAGATTTGAAAGATTAAATTTATAAGTAGACTTTTTAAATGGAACATCCATCATATTATTTAATTTTTGGATTTCTGAGAAAATTTCATGATGAGTTCCACCAGGTTTCCATATATCTATTTTGAACTGTTTAGGATTATTTTGCATATTTTGAAAGATGTAACAGTGGCGGCTCGTGAGGGAGATGGAGGGCGGCGGCCCCACAGGTGAACAATTCAAGGGCGTCAAATCGGATGATCTGGGTGGCCAGTTCTAGGGTTCCTGTGGACCAATCCACCGATCCTCGAACATCAAGGTCAATTGCTGGTGTGCAGCTATAGTGGAATGTGCTGGAACACCATCTAGCTGATACCAACTGTTTGCTCTGTCATGTAGAGGTCAAACATTTAGGAAATCACTAACAGACCCTCTTAGTATCTCCAAATATCTAGCCCTATTCAAATTTTCATCGTACACTTGATATGCGACTCTATTGTCCATAATTAAACAAAAAACATTAAAACTAAAGTGGTCCTGGTGATTATGTTCCCTTATGACATGTGGATTGTCTTATGCCTAGTAGTGATTATTTCAGCGATTTATAATTCTTTGCCTGTTGAATTTCGATTCATAAGTCCACATAATCTATGAAGAAACCTCAGATCTTCGGTTATTTTTATGCACATAAACTCGCAAAAGTCTATGAAGTCTTGCCCTATCACTAAGACGTAATGCGCTTTTGAAATACCCAAAGCCAGCTTTGAATTCCGTAGATAAGCTTGAAAATAAGCCAAAACATTCACCTCGTTATCTTCCCTATCTATTACGTGCTTTAGGTGATTTCTTGTTGTCCTTACACTCCCAGTTTCCAAAAAACCAAAAAAAATTTTGCGAATTTTCCGGGAGTCATTGTTGGTAGGTCCGGATATCGTTCGTTAAATATTCTGCATGTTCGTCTGACAATTCGTCGAAATTCACCATGCGTATAAAACAAATTTATCAAATCAGTATTGGAATATTCTTCAATATTCTCCATTGTAAACTGTACTTGAAAAAAATAATAAAATCACTAAAACTGTAAGTAGATATCTCACGAATTTGTGAGCTGATACTGCTTTGATATAATTTCAACATTGTTTCAATTCCTGTCAAAATCAAGGCTTAGGTAGATAGGACTTTTGGAGTTTCATCGGCGTTTGATAAAAAAAACATACTGATTAACAAGAAAACGGTTGGAAATAGGTATAGGAAAAGTTATAGCAAATCGATGCAGAATCAAATTCTGCATCCGACCATCCAATCATATACAGAGTGTCACATTTGAAAGAATGAACTTTTTTAACTTGGAAAATAGTGTAATTGCTCATCAAATTTTGGACACCCTGTATGTGATAAATTAATTATCAATGTTGATTTTGAAAGTATCATTCTAGCTTCCGTCTACCCCAGAAGCGCTAAGCACCAATCGAAAATGGATAAAAGGCGCAGTGTTGACAATAAAGTTACATCTTTCAGACTCATCATGAAATTCTCTCAGGAATCCAAAAATGAAATAATATATCACGTGTTCTATTTAAAATAAGGAAATTACTGGCTACTTCCGGGAAAACTTAAAGTGCTATCACCTTGAAAATATTTTAAACCGAAAGAGAATCTTAAATAACGCTAAAGTTCAAAAATCAGAACTCTACGTTTTTTCTAACCACGAAAACTTCTAACGAACAGTTACCGCGAGAAACCCGGTATAATGCTAATACCATAAACAATAACTCCCCATACTGTGATCTCTACAGTAGGACGCACATGTCCCTCTCCTTTGCGTTAATTCCAAATAAATAAATCAAAGTACAATATCTAAAATGTTCCCTAATTTTTATTGAATCTAAACCTTCACTCTAAAGGAATACAAGTTTAAAACTAAAATAATCAAAGGGAAAGATCAGTTATTAATAACCAAAAAAACAATTATTTTCCTCAAAAAATCATCATCCAAAAAGAGGTTTATATAAAATTTGAAAATTAGTGAGTTTTAGCATTTCTATTTTCAGTTATTAATCGACTGTTATTAATCGACTGTTATTAATCGACAGTTATCAGTTTATTAATCGACATCTCTTATATATCTTTGTTCAAAAATTAAATATGAATTGTTACAATACGAGAAATAATTGTAATCGATAGACATTTATTTTTAAAACATCAACAATAATATTCTATTCAAGTGTGATTTAACTCAGTCTAGTCGGAGACACTATAAAAACAGAAATAAAGAGTGTGATAGATAGATAACTGAATCTAGTAGATTTATATTACAGGTGCATTTACTTTATTTTTCGTTGAACATCAAAAAAATAGGAAAAAATAATATTAAGGATTCTGAATGATTTTTTATAAATGTTCCAACTCGTATGCCTTTTTCCGACGATTCATTTAAAATATTTACAATTTTCTTGTCCTCTAACAGCGGCATCTTTTGATAATAAAATAAATTATTCCAAAAACGACAGTTATCAAAAATCTTGGTGGTTGTTAGGTTTTCAGTTTTTACCATTTTGTGTCTGAATATCCAAAATTTAGTTTGGGCTCATTTTGTGTCGGTTGAAGGTAAGATTGTTTTTCTGTTAGCATTATATGTGTTTTGGTATCCTGAAAGTGAAATATGTTCTTTTTCTCTAAAATAAATGGTTGCGATATTGCCAAGAGACAAAATTAAATTGCTATCTAACAAGTAGTTGAATTTGTTATACTAATAATAAGAATCTTGCATGTTTAGCTTAATATTATAGTAGAAGGTTATTATCTTTAATACATTTGTCAGCATAGATATTACTATAAGAAAATATTGTAATTTCCAAAAGTCAAATATTAGGTTATATGGAGTTACGTATATATTACGTCTATGTTTTGTATGGTGGAATTTCAATGTATCCGTTAATTTTTTAGATTAATTTTCAAACCATAAACATTTATAATTCATGATTTTACTACAAACTTCTTTCCAGAAGAAATAACCTTAAATGAAAATATTATCGTATACATAATATTGTCATTTAAGGTGATTTCTTCCGAAAAGAAGTTTGCATTTTTTCAAAATATTTGGGATTTAATACGATTAAGTGTTGGTGTTTTCCATGGCAGCATTTACCTAGGAGGATGCCAGTCCTTAATCTTGTTGAATTTGCGCGTATTGTTGGGGGTGAGATAGTTGAAGTGGTGTAATAAATTGGGATAATTTTCGGCAATACAGTCACTCTGTTATCTTGTTCTGTTCTTGTGGAAAAACGTATTTTATCCTTTTTTTTAAATCTTCTCAGTTGTCGCTGAATTTTATTTCTAGGATTATCTCATAAGTGTTCTACAGGCTTTAGATCATGTGACTGGGCAAGATGCTGTTAAAAAGTAATCCCATTTTCTTCAAAGTTGTGCTGATTTGCTGGAGTTTTTAATATCCTATCACTACGTAGAAGAAAATCTGAAAAATTAGAGGTTTGACGTTTTTTAAGCACATTTACAGAAAGATATGTCTTCATTATGCCTGTTTCTCACTAAAATTGGTGGTACACATTCAGGTTGTCTAACAAATATATCTTCGCATTTTAAACTTTTTTTTTCATTTAAAACTGGATTATATCTTTAAGAATACATAATAAATGTTCTATTGAGTTTAGATCCGGGAAATGTGTTTGTATGGCAATACTACCTTTTGTTCAAGGTAGTATTGCCATACAGGATTTTTTATGTTTAATAAGAGATTTTTGTTAAAATTACCGCTTTATTATAAATGTTTGACGCGTTTCGCTAGCACTGTAGCTTCGTCAGAAATATATATTTTCGATGTTGAAATGGCTATGAATACAAAACTTTTACACAATCAATTATATATTTTTAGAAAATCTGAACAGATTCTATTTCTTGTCTGTATAAATCCAATAAAGGCGATTAGTACATTTCTATTTGACCATTCAGAAAAATCGTCTCATTTTTTAAACGGTTTATTACTAAACTCTCCAGATGATTTATTTTTTTGGTTTTGTAGTTTGGGTTTCAGATTCCGTCGACGTGAAATTAGGGTAGGTGACTGTTTAATAGAGCTAAACGATTGGGCTTAATCCCGCTTGAACAGACCCTATAATTGAACTGAGATTTGTTTCATAAGCTGATCTACTGTGTTGGCTGTGCCGGAATTTCGTTCCGTTGCTGGCCCCGCACAAATGCTGGTGTGGGAGCTGGAATTGGTGTTGGCGATGTCTCTTCTTTTGGGGAACGCTGTGAAGACGACGTCCTTATGGCTGGTCTCCGGATTGGTCTGGCTGTGCAACTGGTGAATTTCGCCAGATGCGGACCTCTGTAGTTGCTGCAGATGGCTGGTAGATTACTGACCCTTTTGGATTTGTTGCTACGATGGTCACCTGTGAACTTTACACCAATGGTCGTTGCTTTACACTGGTTTGATATAATTAGAAGTTTGAGAATAAAAGCACTGACGCATTTTCCACGGTTTATTTTGCACTTCGACTTTTACAGACTGATGCATTTGTTGATATTGTGCACGATTGGGAATTTCTCCACGCAGTTTACGCCGAATTTTAAGCAGTGGTTTGGATATTATTTCATATAAAATTCAGATTGTTCAAAACATGTTGCCTATAGATAATAAGTGATTATAATACTGTAATGCTATCATAAACCACTTTCATCAATTTCACAATTTTTACGCAAAATTGATTTGATGACTCCAGATTATTTTTATGGGGATTTTTCAGCAATATCGAGGATGTTGTTTTCACCACGCGGCAATGTCGCGATGGGATCGTTCAGTATTGTTTGTAATCTCGTGATATTGATCGGATGGAAGTTCTGATCTGATTTCTTCGGTTGAAATTGATTCCATCACACCACTGAAGATAACGCGGAGGTTTCGTTCTACTGGATTGATAAAATTTGGTAAGGTTTTTCGTTGAAAAACTGCAAAACAGCTTTTCGGTCTTCCTCCGTCTTGGGTTTGATTAAAACGCCTTCAGGTTTGTTTATGGCGAAGTCCACGTTGTTTTTATTAAAGTGTCGCATAACTTCCAAGAATACAGACTTGTCTTTCAAAACAATCAGTGTTGGTTTGGAGGGGGAGTACGGAAGGTGCTTACAAAACCTTGGACCCCTTTCAGGTCCGGCAGGACATCTACTGAGATCCTTTTTCTTCGACCCCGGTTCGCGGTCTCCGTTGTCAAGGTCCACTGGGACCTCTTCGGCTGACGATGCGGCTGTTTCGGTTGCTCGAAGCGCTTGGCCCATTCCGCCAGTGGCCATGCAGCGGAAACACCAAGGAGAGAAGATAACGGTTTAAGTAATGCCTGAATGATTGTGGACTGTTTATATATTTTTTTGTTGGTTTTTCGCCACGATCTAAAACTAAAAAAATATCTATTCTTATGTAAATAAAGAATCACTGGGTAAAAAAAACAAAAAACTAGACGGAAACAAATTTCTCAGTGATTCTTTTCTGTAATAAATTTGCCTAACGAACAAAATTTTAAAAATATAAAAATGTTCTAAAATAAATACAGACTTTATAACGTTAACGTTTCGGGAGGTCTTCTCCTCCCATTTTCAAAACAAATCTAAAAAATAAATTATATTAATTCCTATATATGATGCAAAGATAGGAAGTAAATATATTTTTTGTGTATGTCAATAATGGTCTAGATCTATATAAAATTTGCCACATTCGCAGAGAATTTTATAAACCACATTTTTGGTATTCTGTTGTGTGTTGTTTGGTTTGGTTTTTGTTAATATAAATCTAAGAGTATTTTTTGTTTTAAATGTCGTTCTTATGTAGTATTTATTTCCTACCATTTTAATTATGTCAGGAATACCGCGGATGTAAGGAATTGTGAGATTAATTGTTTGAGAGTTATTATTATTGCTATTAATAACTTGTCTGTTTTGTCTGGTAACAACAGTTTTAAACGATTTATCAATGAATTTTTTTGGGGAATTTTTTTTAAATAAAATGTCTTTGATGACATTTCTTTTTGTAGTGTATAACTGTCGGTACATACAAGTTTTACTCTGTCATATAAACTTTTAATTACTCCTATTTTGGTTGATTTTGAGTGATTGGCAAAGAAATTGAGATACCTATCGGTGTTTGTCGGTTTTCTCTAAACTGTAGTTTTTAATGTGTTGTTGTGGTTTAATATTAAAGTATCGAGGAATGGTAAGTTATTCTTCCTCTCCATCTTTAAAGTAAACTTAATTGTAGGCTCTCGAGATCTTGTAAAAAATTATTTAGATTATCAATGATATGTTGTCATATAGCAAAAATATCATCAACATATCTAAGCCATATTATTGGATTTTTAAGACATTTACTTAATATATCATTCTCGAGTTCCTCTATAAAGATATTACTCATCAAAGGAGAAAGAGAAGAACCCATTGCCATTCCAAAATTTTGTTGATGATAATCATTTTCTCATTGAAAATATGTGGTTTTTAAGCACATAGTTAATAATACCAAAATTATATTTTATATTTACTTCCTATTGCATTATATCAAAATTAATATAATTTATATTTAGATTCGTTTTGAAAACGGGGGAAGAAGACCTCCTGAAACGTTAACCTTAAAAGGTTTGTAATTATTTTGGAACATTTTTATATTTGTAAAATTTTGTTTGCTAGGAAAATTTATTACAGAAAAGAATCACTGAGAAATTTGTCTCCGTTTGGTTTTTTTGTTTTTTGTCCAGTGATTCTATATTTACATAGGAACAGAAAAGAAAAAAAATAAGATAACGGTTTATTAAGTAGTTTTCACCTACGAAAACCTTATCCCATAAAACAGATGTGCAGTTTAGGGGTTATTTTAGAAAATTGTGTGGTGTGGAGGGACCGAACACGATCACCCAATTGGTAACCGAGAGATCGCTTGCTAATAAACCAGGCAGCCGAATCCCCACTTAGCTCAGTACGACTACCTAGTATGCAAGACTGTAGAATAAAACGATCCGATCTCAAGCCAGCTGTTGCCTCAAATAAGCGTACAACTGCCATTGGCTTTTACACTTTATAGCTCGATTAGACTAAAACGCTCCTCCTATTTGGATTGCGGTTCAATTCGTTGTGCTTTCTTGGGATTTTTTCTACTATAGCGACTGAAATTTCCATACTGTGGAAAAACCTTTATTATTCACGAAAAGTTTCTTATATGTACACATTCAAATATTCCAAATTGTGTGAAGCTATTCAGCAAAATATTATTGCACTTTTATATACTGTCTAACTTAAAGGGCGATGCAAATATTACGCCGCCTTTTTGTTTTGGTGCCATTATGTTTTCGTGATATTTGTCACAGTTTGTTTAGCTATTGTGAAGTGCAGACGTGCAGTTTTATTAAAAATATAAATACGCGCTGAAAGAATGCAGTGAAATTATTGTTATTCGCATTAAAAAATAATTCAATTATTTCTAAATTTAAGCGAAAATTTAATCATCCGTCACTTCATAAAGTGACAATGTATCGTTTATTCAATATTATACTTGCGAAGTAGTGGGTGAAGGAGTCTACAAAAATGTCCATTTGAATATGTTGTGCACAATCGGGAATTTTCTGGATGTGTTTTCATATAAAATTTAAATTGTTCAAAACTTGTTACCTATAGATCAATTTAATAATTTTTATGCAAAATTGATTTGATGACTCTGGATTATTCTTATGAGAATTTTTCAAGGAAAAGCTGGTGAAATCGCTGCATTAACACCATATACCTTCTCTCTACATACTCATTTATCAGCTGCATTCCCAATTTACATAAATATTTTCGCCTTTTTTTCAATAACTATTTGCTCTCAAGATTGCCATGCCAAAAAAAGAGTCAGTTTCCTAGCAGTACACATTTTTTTGAGCAACTTCTTATAAGTACGATATAGTTCGTTTCAAGATATATTATTCACCGACTACCTGCAATAAACTCTTAACAACCCCTGCCCTAACGAAATCCGGCAAAGTTGCAAGAAACGTAAAAAGGGCCGGGCCTAATAAAATACCAGGAAAAAAGGTAAAATTAAATTTATACCTGGTTTGGTAGTTTCGACATTTTTTAGTTTAGTTCGCATTCATTTCTTAAACAGTGCAGTTCTATAATTTCGATCGTATTCTTTTGTTATTCCAAACGTGCTAAAAATGTGGCGTACTTGGCAAGATAATGATCATTGGGCCTCCGGTAGTGCTAATTTTAAAAGAAAATGTTTATTGTCCAATGTAAGCAAATTGTCAAAAATGTGTATGTTTCTTTGGGACGAAGCCAATAAAAGCCAAAAAAGTCCGTAGTGATTCTGGTAAAAGCAAATGTGTTGACGAAAGCGACAAATACTTAATTCGAAGCAAAATGTATATTATGTATGAAAAGCAAACTGTGCCTACATTGGCCTTTATTGCAAACAGCGACTAAGGAAAGATGAAACCAACAGTCTTTGCAGCAGAACTAGCCTACGGAGAATATTATCTCAAATGGGGTTTTGCATATCGGACTATTAATAAAATATAAATATTAATGGACTCACAAACGATTGCGACGATGGCGGTTTGACTACTAAACTACCTTGATGAAATGAAACATGGTTTGATACAAATGAGACGCCAGCAAAAGGATAGGTAGATACACTTTTTGCTATTATTTTCTTGATATTCGCCTTATGTTATGCTTAGCATTAGTCGTCGAATAAACACTTTGAAAAAGATAAATGAGATTCTGTCGATACGCCAGCGAAACCATCCATCAGAGGACATTGAATATCCAAGGACACGGAATATCAGAGGACTATCTGAAATTTTCTATGAGAATGTTTTAAACAAATCTTGATTTTGTTGCATACTATTTCTTAGGAAATATGTAAATAGTGAAATAACAAAGAATAATCGTTAAAATGCAAGTGTTGTATTAATGATGGGAATGTAGCTTGAACTAGATAATTTCAGTTAAATAAAAATGGCAAGATTTTACTTCGGAAAGTGATTACCCCATTGAATGACCCCATTCCGTATACATAGGTTTCTATTATAACTAGATTGACCAGCTTTATGATCTATTATTCAGAATTTTCATTATTTGACCTTAGATTATTATATTATTGATATTGTTTCTTTACAGAATGGACAGCATCAAAGGCATCATGGGGGCCTTTGGGGCCCCGTCAATTTCCACTAGTACCACTATAACGGACCTATTTTTACTTGCTGATTTAGAATTAAATTCAACGATCTACAAAACTCAAATAGAAGCATTACAAATCAAGGAGAAAAATGATGATAGTCATGTGGTTGTTGAGATACCTGTGCAGAAAACACTACCTTTAAGGGAAATCAAAACACAGGTAAGAAGAAAGAAATAACATTTTTTTAATCAGCTAATTCTGATAATACCTAAGTATATTAAAATAATTAATCACTGAAAAAATTATATTTTGATCTATAATTTTCTGACGTAACGTATTGTTAGTTGAAACAAATATATAAAAAATATTTTGGGGTCTTTAATCAAGGAATTGATTGATTCGTCCGTTATTTTCTGACCGTACATTTTAACTATATGAAAGGAAGCATTTCAACTTTGTCTTAAATCACTTCAGTGGCGGCTGGTGAAGAAGGGCTCCAGCATTTAGCATAGTAAACAATTTTTCAGAACAAAACACCATATTTTATTTCCGTTCAGATTATTGCCTTTAACTCACTTTAAGATATTATTAAAGATTAAAATTTGCAATTGTAGAACGTCGACTCATCACACCACATAATGAGGATAAGAATTCCATCCTCCCGCCACAATTTTTACATCGTTCGTCGGACGGTTATCTTCAGCCACCGTACGCTACGTCATCATATCTCGTCGTTGGCGTTACATGTTTTGTTGGTTGCCAGAATTCGGGGGTTTAAATGCTTTCTAAATCATGCAATTTGGGCATAGATTCCCTGCGACCGAGCGTATCGGTAATTAGTTTTAAACACTGATTTGACGGGTGCGGAGCGTTTTACTTTAAAAAACCAGGAAACGGTGAGGTGCTATTCACCGACAAAAATATGAACAGTAACCCTTTTTTGTCATAAAACTTTGATATTTTTTTCAACTTTTCGAACTTCTCATGAACTTTTTCGAATTTTCTCTATTGATTTGCAATTACAATAAACTGTTTGAATGGTTTACTCTTCGGAAAACGGTAAGTAAATACGTACTCATTCCTTTATCTGCGCAACAAGGCCACAACCCATTCTCCAATGTCCTTGTAACAAATACATCATGCCAATCATGGTGGATCATCATCATGGAATCAATGGTGCAGGCTTAGGCCATCTTAGATTTGCAGATGATATTGTTCTCATTTCGCAAGACCCAGAGGAGGTGCAAAGGCGCATACAAGAACTGCAAAGGACTGGCGAACCATTTGGCTTGAAAATAAACCTGAAAAGGAGTCAGGTTATGTTCAATAACTTCGCTCAGGACAGAAGAATTTCAGTTTTATAAAAGGGATTTGGAGATTGTGGACAGATTTTTATATATGTTGGGCAGAGGATTTCAATGGAGGGGAATACCGCCCGGGAGGTGGAACGGCGTGTTAAATGTGGCTGGCAGGCATTTGGTAGGCTCAACATAGTGTTTAAGAGCAGACTCCCACTTTGCTTGAAAAGAAAAGTCTTCGATCAGTACGTTCTACCCGTTATGACATACGGAAGTGAAACCTGGACACTCACATCGCATTCAATTCAAAAACTTCGGGTGGCACAGAGGGGAATGGAAAGATGTATGCTTGGCATTACAAGATGAGACAGAAAGTCCTGCGCATGGATCAGGGAACAAACAAAAGTCCTGTGACATCATTGGAAGAGTAAAGCAATTGAAATGGAGATGGCAGGCGATGGGACGACAGATGGACCAAGGCAATCCTGGAGTGGATACCGCTTAGATCGTCCACGAAAAAGACCGAAAGCACGTTGGATTGATGACATCGTTAATTATATTGGAGCAGAGGCAAGAGGAAGCCCAGGACCGTGAAAGTTGGAAACATGCTGAAGAGGGCCTTCATCCTGCAGTGGATCTATATAGGCTGATCATGATGATGATGTATCTATATATATATATTATATATATATATATATATATATATATATATATATATATATATATATATATATATATATATATCGAAAGCTGAAGGACAGTGTGGTAAAATTTGAAAGTACATCCGACCGATTAGCCCAATGCGTCATTCAGCTGAATAAAAAGTTTAGGCTTCAAATCGTCCAAGCTTATGCACCAACTATAAGCCATAAAGATGAGGAAATTGAGGGAATTTTATGATGATGTGGCCCAGCTTTTATAAAAGGAGAAATGTAGGTACAAAATCCTGATGGGTGATTTTAATGCCAGAATTGGAACAACAAGAACAGACGAAAATGCAACTGGCCCATATGGAACTGGTGAGCGAGACAATAGAGGTGACAGATTAGTTGATTTTGGCTGAAGGACAAGAACTATATATTATGAATTCATTCTATAAGAAAAATATCAGCAGAAAATGGACATGGAAAAGTCCATCTGGGCTCACAAGCGAAATTGACTACATCATGACCAACGATAAAACAATATTTACCAATTGTACTGTCCTTAACAATTTAATATTGGAAGTGACCACCGAATTGTACGAGCAAGGGTTCGGATTGACTGTCGAAAAGAGCGCGAAAAAATGGTAAGATCAAAGAAGGGCAAGGTGGATTCTGGAAAACTGCTGGAGAGA
>JARFXV010002640.1:0-34195 GCA_031761425.1 Cosmopolites sordidus | reverse complement strand
GGTTTTATTTTGTTTAGCAAATATTTCTTATGAGCGTATAGGGTCTCGTAGAATATATTTAAATAAAGGTATGATGAATTTAATTCCTAGATTAACATTGTGGTGGTTTATATTTAGGGTGGGCAATATAGCTGCCCCCCCTTCTTTAAATTTAATGGGGGAGATTTTTTTGATTAATAGGTTGGTTGTTTATAGAAAGTTTCTTATATTATTATTAATGTTAGTTTCTTTTTTTAGTGCGGCTTATTCTTTGTATTTGTATTCTTATACTCAGCATGGGATGTTTTATTCTGGGATTTGCTCTTTTTATACAGTAAATATCCGTGAATTTTTATTGTTATTGATACATTTGATTCCATTAAATATATTGATTATAAAAAGAGAGATGTTTAGATTGTGAATTTATTTGAATAGTTTAATAAAAATGCTAATTTGTGGAATTAGGGATATACTGTGAGTATTTCAAATAATTATGCTATCTTTTTGTAAAACTTATTTTTTATTGTTTTTATGATTTTCTGTTAATTTATTTATTATAGGTTTATTGTTGTTAAGATTTGATTTAGTAGTTATTATAGAATTTGATTTATTAAGATTTAATGGGGTTTCTTTTATTTATTTAATTTTAATTGATTGAATATCAGTTTTATTTATAAGTTTTGTTTTATTTATTTCTGCTGTTGTGATTAATTATAGTGAGGAGTATATAGCAAGTGATAAAGATAAGAAGCGGTTTATTTGATTGGTTGTTTTATTTGTGGTTTCTATGATATTGATAATTCTTAGGCCTAATTTAGTTTCAATTTTATTGGGATGGGATGGTTTAGGCTTAGTATCTTATATTTTGGTGGTGTACTATCAAAATAATAAGTCTTATAATGCGGGTATATTGACAGTATTGTCTAATCGAATTGGGGATGTGGCACTATTAATATCTATTGCTTGTTTATTTAGATATGGGAGATGGAATTTTTTTAGCTTAGAGTTTTATAAGCTTGATTCTTATATTTTAATTGTATCTTTTTTTGTTTTAATGGCAGCTTTAACAAAAAGAGCTCAAATTCCTTTTTCTTCTTGGCTTCCTGCGGCTATAGCTGCTCCTACACCGGTTTCTTCTTTGGTTCATTCTTCTACTTTAGTAACTGCTGGGGTTTATTTGATAATTCGATTTTGAGATAATTTTTCTCCTGAGTTGGCTAATGTTTTATTAGTAATTTCTTTATTGACTATGTTTATAGCCGGGTTAGGGGCAAATTTTGAATTTGATTTGAAAAAGATTATTGCGCTATCAACTTTAAGTCAGTTAGGGTTTATAATAGTAATTTTAGCTTTAGGGGATAAGGAGTTGGCATTTTTTCATCTTTTGATACATGCTTTATTTAAGGCTTTATTATTTATGTGCGCTGGTAATATCATTCATAGGTTAAGTAATCATCAGGATATTCGATATATAGGGGGTTTAGTTAAGACAATACCGTTAACGTGTGTGTATTTTAATATTTGTAATATAGCATTGTGTGGGTTGCCTTTTTTATCTGGGTTTTATTCTAAGGATTTTGTTGTGGAAAGAATGACTATAAGTGTATTTAACATTATAGTTTATTTTATTACATATTTGTCTATTGGATTAACAGCGAGTTACAGGTTTCGATTGGTTTATTACAGAGTAATTGGTGGGTTTAGTTTTATTAGGTTAAATAGGTTTAGTGAGAATAAGATTATGTTACGTAGAATGGGTATATTAATTATATTAGTAATTATTAAGGGGAGAAGATTTATGTGATTAATATTTCCTTCTCCTGAATTTGTTTTATTACCTAAATTTATAAAAATTTTAGTTTTAATAGTAGTATTTTTAGGTGGTTGGATTGGGTTTATAGTAGCTAAGTTTAGTATTAATCATAGGAGATATTCTTTAAAATTTTATAATTCAAGACTGTTTAGGGCTAGGATATGAAATTTACCGGCGTTAACAGTTAACAGGTTAAACTGAGGGGTACTTAAGTTAGGGGACAAATATAAGAAATTGATAGATCAAGGGTGGTTAGAACACTATGGTAGTCAAAATATTTTTAAGAATTTAATTAATTGAACAAAGTTTATTCAATTATTTTCAAAGAATTATTTAAAGGTGTATTTTTTACTTATTTTACTTTGAATTATATATATATTATTAATGTATTTAAATAGCTTATTAAAGAGCATAGTATTGAAAGTACTAAGGAAATATTATTTATTTTTAAATAAATTTATAAGAATGGGTAAGTTTCTATTTTTACAATGAAAAAGTAATGTTTTATTTAAACTATATAAATAGAGTTAAAAACAGAGTTACACTGCTTAAAATTTAAGTTAGAAGCTTAATTTTGAGATTACTTAACTCTTTAATTGGAGAAATAGTCTCAATTTTATCATTAACAGTGATTTACCTCTATTTTGGTTTCAATTAAAGATTAAGGATCTTTTTTGATCAAAATTTTAGGTCGAAACTAAATACAATAAATTGTTTCTTAATCTAAGATAAATTGGATTTACCAATAGTTTTTAATTGCAAATTAAACGTTATTTTTAACTATTATCCTAGGAAACTCATGATAAAGCTCCTTGGTGTCATTCGTGGTAGAGGCCAATTAAAAGAATATAAATGAAAATAATGGTAAATAGAGCGAGGTTAAGGATGTTGGAAATTTTAAGGGCTAAGATAATAGGTAATAAAAGGGCTAATTCAATATCAAAAATTAAGAAAATAATTGCAATTAAAAAAAAATGAAGGGAGAATGGTAAGCGAGGGGGGGTTAAAGGATCGAACCCACATTCGTATGGGCTTGCTTTTTCTCGATCTGAAAATCTTTTTTTTGAAATTAAATTTAAAATGATTAATAATAAAAAAAGAATTGATAAAATAATTATAGTTAGAGAGATTAGTAGGATTACTTATACTAAGTATATAGATTTTTTGATTGGAAGTCAAATATAATGGTTATATTATATAAGTAAGATAGATTATCTACCTCATCAGTAGATAGAGATATAGAGTAGTAATCAGACTACATCAACAAAATGTCAGTATCAAGCAGCGGCTTCAAATCCAAAATGGTGGGTTTGAGAGAAATGATTATGAAATAATCGAATTAGGCAGATTAGTAGAAAGGTAGAACCAACTAATACATGTATGCCGTGAAGGCCAGTAGTTATAAAAAATGTAGATCCATAGATTCTGTCGGAGATAGAAAATGGGGCTTGGATATATTCGTATCCTTGAAGGATTGAAAAATAGATACCAAGAAATACTGTAATAAATAATCTTTGAAAGGATTGTTTGAAATTATTTTCTATTAAAGCATGATGAGCTCATGTGATAGTTAATCCTGAGGATAGAAGAATTAAAGTGTTTAATAAAGGGATTTCTATGGGAGAAAAGGGGATAATGCCTTTTGGTGGTCAAATTATTCCTAGTTCAATGTTAGGGGAAAGTCTTGAATGGAAGAATGCTCAGAAGAAGGCAGCAAAGAAGAAAACTTCTGAAGTGATAAATAGAATTATTCCTCATTGAAGGCCAGAAGTTACTTTTATGGTGTGTAGTCCTTGAAAAGTTCTTTCTCGGATGATATCTCGTCATCATTGAAATATAACTAAGCTGTTAATTAATAGGCCTAAAAGTAAAAGGTTATAATTGTGTAAATGAAATCATTTAATAAAGCCTATTATTGTGGTAAAGACTCCTAAAGATCCTAAGATAGGTCAAGGACTATGGTCAACTATATGAAAGGGGTGATTTTTTTTATTGTTTAACATTTTATGTTTCTCTAGAGTATAGAGCTATTAGTACTGAAAAAACATAAGCTTGGATGATAGAAACTGCCGATTCTAATATAAGTAATAGAATTTGAATAAGGATTAAGACTCTTAGGACAGATATAGGGGCTATTGATCTTGTTGAGCTTAATAAAGTGATAAGAAGATGGCCTGCAATTATATTTGCAGTAAGCCGAATTGCTAAGGTTCCGGGGCGAATGATGGTTCTGATTGTTTCAATAATTACTAAGAAAGGTAAAAGTGGTGAAGGTGCTCCTTGAGGAACTAAATGTGCTAGTATGTGGATGGTATTAAATGTTCATCTATAGATAATGAAGGTTAGTCATAAAGGAAGACTTAATCTTAAGGTTAAAGTTAGGTGCCTAGTTCTAGTAAAAATATAAGGGAATAATCCTAGGAAGTTATTGAATAGAATTAATCTAAATAAAGAAATTAATAGGATAGTTCTTCCTTTAGCGGAGGGGTTTACTAGAATTTTGAATTCCTTATGGAGTAATCTGATAATATTAATTCAAAGAGTATTAATTCGTGAAGGGATTAGTCAGTATATAGGGGGGATAAGGATAATGCCTAGAAGAGACCTTAATCAGTTAAGAGAAAAGTTAGAAGATGTTGTTGGATCAAAGGATGAGAATAGGTTTCTTATCATTTTCAATTCACTTGGTTGGTTGAGGGTTTAAGAGTTAATAGTTTTGGTTTATATAGAAATGAATAATATACTAAGATATTAAATCTTAAAAATATAATGATAAATATGATTATTAGTAATACTCAATTAAGGGGGGCTATTTGTGGGATTAAAAATTATCATAAATGATGATTTCAGGCTGACAATCTGATGTTATATTTTAACTAAATTTTTCATTAGAAGTAGGCGCTAGGCTACTTTAAATTGGTTTAAGAGACCATTACTTGCAATCAGTCATCTAATGATAGTAATTATACAGAATTAATTCAGTTTAAGAATGAGTTAGTAGAAATTCTTTCAATAACAATTGGTATGAAGCTGTGATTAGCCCCACAAATTTCTGAGCATTGACCAAAAAATAAACCTGGTCGATTGATTAAAAATTTAATTTGATTTAGGCGTCCTGGTGTAGCATCAATTTTAACTCCTAAGGATGGAATAGTTCATGAGTGAATAACATCTAAAGATGTAACTAATAATCGTACTTGTGTTTCAAATGGGATAATGAGTCGATTATCAACATCTAAGAGGCGGAAGTTGAAGGGGTTTAGGCTGTCTGATGGGACTATATAAGAGTCGAATTCAATATTTTTGTAGTCTGAGTATTCATATGATCAGTATCATTGGTGCCCGATAGTTTTAATAGAGATTGCAGGGTTATTAACTTCATCGAGGATGTATAGTAATCGTAAAGAAGGGAGTGCAATTAAGATTAAGATAATGGCAGGTAAAATTGTTCAAATTAGCTCAATTGTTTGACCCTCAAGAAGAAATCGGTGGGTGAATTTGTTAAAAAAAAGATTAATAAGAATTTGTCTTACTAAAATAGTAATAATTACAAGAATAAGTAAAACATGATCATGAAATATCATTAATTGTTCTATAAGTGGGGAAGCCCTATCTTGAAGCATGATTGTTTGTCATGTTGTGATTTTTAAAAAAAGTTTAAACTTTATATTTGGGGTTTAAGTCCAATGCACTATTCTGCCATTTTAAAAGTTTGTAATTGCTGGAAGTTCTAGGTAATTATGGTCAGCTGGGGGGTATCATTGAAGTCATTCGATAGAAGTGGATAGATTAATATTTGATAGATTTATTCGTTTTACGGAAAATGCTTCTCAAATAATGAAGATAAAGTATAAAATACTTGATAATGAAATTAATCTTCCGATTGACGAGATAGTATTTCATAAAGTGAAAGCGTCTGGGTAGTCAGAGTATCGGCGAGGTATACCACTAAGTCCTAGGAAATGTTGTGGAAAGAAAGTAAGATTAACTCCTAAAAATATAATAAAAAATTGAGTTTTAAGGAATTTTTGGTTTAATGTTAATCCTGTAAAAAGAGGGAATCATTGAATAAATCCGGCAATAATGGCGAACACAGCTCCTATAGATAGGACATAGTGAAAATGAGCTACTACATAATAGGTATCATGGAGAATAATATCAATAGATGAATTGGCTAGTACAACACCTGTTAGGCCTCCTATAGTGAATAGGAAAATAAAGCCTAGGCTTCAAAGGGAAGCTGATGTATACTGGATTTGAGTGCCATGGTAGGTTGCTAGTCAACTAAAAATTTTAATTCCAGTAGGAATAGCGATAATTATTGTAGCTGATGTGAAGTAAGCTCGAGTATCTACGTCTATTCCTACTGTAAATATATGGTGGGCTCATACTACGAATCCTAATAAACCAATGGCTATTATTGCATAGATTATTCCCAATACTCCAAAGGTTTCTTTTTTTCCTCTTTCTTGAGAAATAATATGAGAGATTATTCCAAATCCTGGAAGGATTAGAATATACACTTCAGGGTGGCCAAAGAATCAAAAAAGATGTTGGTATAAAATAGGGTCCCCTCCGCCCGCTGGGTCAAAGAATGTGGTGTTGATATTTCGGTCTGTTAAAAGTATTGTGATTGCTCCTGCTAGTACCGGTAGAGATAATAATAGTAAAATGGCGGTGATTGTAACTGCTCATACAAAAAGTGAAAGGCGTCTAGAGAGTATTCCTGAGGGCCGTATATTAATGACTGTTGAGATAAAGTTAATGGCTCCTAAAATTGAAGAAATTCCAGCTATATGAAGACTAAAAATAGCCAAGTCAACAGAGGGACCTCTATGGGCGATATTGGAAGCTAATGGTGGGTAGACGGTTCATCCAGTGCCAGCTCCTTTTTCTACTAATCTTCTTATTAAAAGGAGAGTTAAAGAGGGGGGTAAAAGCCAAAATCTTATATTATTTAATCGTGGGAAAGCCATGTCAGGGGCTCCTAGTATTAAGGGTACAAGTCAGTTTCCAAACCCACCAATTATGATTGGCATTACTATGAAAAAAATTATAATAAAGGCGTGAGCTGTTACAATTACATTGTAGATTTGATCATTACCAATAAGAGAGCCAGGTCTGCCTAGTTCTGTACGGATAAGTATACTAAGAGAAGTGCCTACTATTCCTGCTCAGGAACCAAAAATAAAGTATAGAGTTCCAATATCTTTATGATTTGTAGATTGTAATCATTTATTCGGTAAAATGGCTGAGTATAGGCGATAAATTGTAAATTTATTTACGGAATAATTTTCTTTTACCGACTATATAGTTTACATAAAACATTAAATTGCAAGTTTAATAAAATATTTTTATATTGTAGTCTAAGAATTAGGTATTAGAACCTAATTTTGACTTTGAAGGTCAATGGTTTTTTTAACCTAAATTCTTATATAATTCCGTAAAATGTTGGATAGGTTAATAGTCCTATTAATATAAGAATATTAATAAGTATGGGTGAATATGTTGATGAGGTTAATTTAAAAGTAATAGGTTCATTGATTTTAAATGAAAATGTTGAAAAGGTGAGGCGTAAGTAGTAATAAAGTGTAATAAGAGTGCTGATAATTAAAATAAGACTTATGAAGTAGAAGTAGTGTGTTGTTAAAATTATAATTGTTAATCACTTAGGTAAGAATCCTATAAAAGGGGGCAATCCACCTATAGATAGAAAATTGAAAAAGAAAATAGTTTTTATTAATTTGTTTGACCTAAAAATAGAAGAAAGTTGATTTATATGAGTTATTTTTATTTTATTGAAAATAAAAATGAGATTGTATATGATTATAAAATAGATGAGAAAGTAGAATAGCCAAGTTAGTGAAGATAAAATGATTGTTGCTAATATTCAACTTGTATGATTAATGGAGGAGTAGGCAATGATTTTTCGTAAATTGGTTTGATTTAGTCCTTGGATACCTCTGATTAATGATGAGCAAATAATGGAAATTGTAATTAAATTAAGAGTATGTATATTTAGAGATAGCATAATTATAGGGGCAATTTTTTGCCAAGTTGATATAATTAAGATATTTGATCATCTAAGTCCTTGGATTACTTCAGGGTATCAAAAGTGGAATGGGGCTGCTCCTATTTTTAGGAGAATAGCTGAGTTTAGAATAGTCTGAGTATATGATGGAATATATAGTGAGTGGATGAAGGAGTTGGGTGCAATAATTGAGTAGAGAATAATAGAAGATGCTAAAGTTTGAGTGAAAAAGTATTTGGTGGCAGCTTCTGCTGATAGTTTATTTTTTTTTGTAAATATGATGGGAATGATTGCTAATAGATTTATTTCTATGCCAATTCATATTCTAAATCATGAATATGAAGAGATGGTGATTAATGTACCTAAGATTAATAGATTGAAAAATATGATTTTATATATATAAATTATTAAAAAGAAAAGGATTGGGACCTTTATAAATGGGGTATGAGCCCATGAGCTTAATTAGCTTATCTTTTTATATTTTAGTATAAGATGTATAAAAGTTTTTGATACTTAAGGAAATAGTTTAATTCTATTAAATATAGTTTAAATATGGTTATTTATTGTACTAAAAATAATTATAGTTAGATAATGATGCAAATTCTCTTATTTATTTATCGTACTAAAAATAATTATAGTTAAATAAATGTAAGAATAACTTTATTTATTTATTTATCGTACTAAAAATAATTATAGTTAAATAAATGTAGGAATAGCTTTATTTATTTATCGTACTAAAAATAATTATAGTTAAATAAATGTGAGAATAGTTTTATTTATTTATCGTACTAGAAATAATTATAGTTAAATAATGATATAGATTTTCTTAATTATTTGTTGTATTAAAAATAATTTTGCTTAGTATATAGTTATTTTTTAACATTTTAGGATTTTGTATTAAAAATGCTTATAGAAGAAATATTATTTATAAGTACTTAAAATTATTTATAGTTTGAGCATATAAGCGTGTGTATGAATTTAGGATATGTCAAATTATACATATATATATATATATATATATATATATATATATATATATATATATATATATACGATTAATTAATTAAAGTTATTTATCGTACTAAAAATAAGTATCTTAAGACGAATGGTTATTTAACCTAAAATTTTATTTTTTTAAAGTATTTATATCACTTGGCTTTCCCAGTGAACACCGCAGTATCACTAAGGGTGTCGAATAGTCTAAACGTATCAAATTCCATATATAAACCAACTATCTGATTAGTTTTCATAAGTAAAATCAAACAAAAATCTAGCTTAATAGATGTTTCTGCCCCATTAAGCTGAGCGAGGTTAGCCAATCATTTGGCTTCCCTAGTGATTCTCGCAGTATCACTAAGGGTGTCGAATAGTCTGAGCATACAAAACCATTGGCAAACTAACTACTTATGAGAGTTTACAAATAAGTGTACAGAGAGCGTTTAGCTTAATAGACGTTTCTGCCCCATTAAGCTGAGCGAGGCTAGCCAATCACTTGGCTCCCCTAGTGATTCTCGCAGTATCACTAAGGTTGTCGAATAGTCTAAACGTATTAAGTTTTGCATATAAATCAACTATCCGATTAGTTTTCATAAGTAAAATCAAACAAAAATCTAGCTTAATAGATGTTTCTGTCCCATTAAGCTGAGCGAGGCTAGCCAATCACTTGGCTTACTTAGTGAATCTCGCTATATCATCAGGGTTGCCGAATATCTAAGGATACCAAATTTCGTATATAAGTCAACTATCCGATTAGTTTTCATAAGTAAAATCAAACAAAAATCTAGCTTAATAGATGTTTCTACCCCATTAAGCTGAGCGAGGCTAGCCAATCATTTGGCTTCCCTAGTGATTCTCGCAGTATCACTAAGGGTGTCGAGTAGCTCAAGTGTGCCAAACCATTGGCAAACTAACTACTTACGAGAGTTTACAAATAAGTGTACAGAGAGCGTTTAGCTTAATAGACGTTTCTGTCCCATTAAGCTGAGCGAGGTTTAAGCCAATCATTTGGCTTCCCTAGCGATTCTCGCTATATCATCAGGGTTGCCGAATATCTTAAGGATACCAAATTTCGTATATAAATCAACTATCTGATTAGTTTTCATAAGTAAAATCAAACAAAAATCTAGCTTAATAGATGTTTCTGCCCCATTAAGCTGAGCGAGGTTAGCCAATCATTTGGCTTCCCTAGTGATTCTCGCAGTATCACTAAGGGTGTCGAGTAGCTCAAGTGTGCCAAACCATTGGCAAACTAACTACTTACGAGAGTTTACAAATAAGTGTACAGAGAGCGTTTAGCTTAATAGACGTTTCTGCCCCATTAAGCTGAGCGAGGTTTAAGCCAATCCTTGGCTTACTTAGTGAATGTCGCTATATCATCAGGGTTGCCGAATATCTTAAGGATACCAAATTTCGTATATAAATCAACTATCCGATTAGTTTTCATAAGTAAAATCAAACAAAAATCTAGCTTAATAGATGTTTCTGCCCCATTAAGCTGAGCGAGGTTAGCCAATCATTTGGCTTCCCTAGTGATTCTCGCAGTATCACTAAGGGTGTCGAGTAGCTCAAGTGTGCCAAACCATTGGCAAACTAACTACTTACGAGAGTTTACAAATAAGTGTACAGAGAGCGTTTAGCTTAATAGACGTTTCTGTCCCATTAAGCTGAGCGAGGTTAGCCAATCATTTGGCTTCCCTAGTGATTCTCGCAGTATCACTAAGGGTGTCGAGTAGCTCAAGCATACCAAACCATTGGCAAACTAACTACTTACGAGAGTTTACAAATAAGTGTACAGAGAGCGTTTAGCTTAATAGACGTTTCTGCCCCATTAAGCTGAGCGAAGATAGGCCAATCCTTGGCTTATTTAGTGATTCTCGCAGTATCACTAAGGGTGTCGAATAGTCTAAACATATCAAATTCCATATATAAACCAACTATCCGATTAGTTTTCATAAGTAAAATCAAACAAAAATCTAGCTTAATAGATGTTTCTGCCCCATTAAGCTGAGCGAGGTTAGCCAATCATTTGGCTTCCCTAGTGATTCTCGCAGTATCACTAAGGGTGTCGAGTAGCTCAAGCATACCAAACCATTGGCAAACTAACTACTTACGAGAGTTTACAAATAAGTGTACAGAGAGCGTTTAGCTTAATAGACGTTTCTGCCCCATTAAGCTGAGCGAGGTTAGCCAATCATTTGGCTTCCCTAGTGATTCTCGCAGTATCACTAGGGTTGCCGAATATCTTAAGGATACCAAATTTCATATATAAATCAACTATCCGATTAGTTTTCATAAGTAAAATCAAACAAAAATCTAGCTTAATAGACGTTTCTGCCCCATTAAGCTGAGCGAAGATAGGCCAATCCTTGGCTTACTTAGTGAATGTCGCTATATCACTAGGGTTGCCGAATATCTTAAGGATACCAAATTTCATATATAAGTCAACTATCCGATTAGTTTTCATAAGTAAAATCAAACAAAAATCTAGCTTAATAGATGTTTCTGCCCCATTAAGCTGAGTGAGGTTAGCCAATCATTTGGCTTCCCTAGTGATTCTCGCAGTATCACTAAGGGTGTCGAGTAGCTCAAGCATACCAAACCATTGGCAAACTAACTACTTACGAGAGTTTACAAATAAGTGTACAGAGAGCGTTTAGCTTAATAGATGTTTCTGCCCCATTAAGCTGAGCGAAGATAGGCCAATCCTTGGCTTACTTAGTGAATGTCGCTATATCACCAAGGTTGCCGAATATCTAAGGATACCAAATATCACATATAAATCAACTATCCGATTAGTTTTCATAAGTAAAATCAAGCAAAAATCTAGCTTAATAGATGTTTCTGCCCCATTAAGCTGAGCGAGGTTAGCCAATCATTTGGCTTCCCTAGTGATTCTCGCAGTATCACTAAGGGTGTCGAGTAGCTCAAGCATACAAAACCATTGGCAAACTAACTACTTATGAGAGTTTACAAATAAGTGTACAGAGAGCGTTTAGCTTAATAGACGTTTCTGCCCCATTAAGCTGAGCGAGGTTAGCCAATCATTTGGCTTCCCTAGTGATTCTCGCAGTATCACTAAGGTTGTCGAATATCTTAAGGATACCAAATTTCGCATATAAATCAACTATCCGATTAGTTTTCATAAGTAAAATCAAGCAAAAATCTAGCTTAATAGACGTTTCTGCCCCATTAAGCTGAGCGAGGTTAGCCAATCATTTGGCTTCCCTAGTGATTCTCGCAGTATCACTAAGGGTGTCGAGTAGCTCAAGCATACCAAACCATTGGCAAACTAACTACTTACGAGAGTTTACAAATAAGTGTACAGAGAGCGTTTAGCTTAATAGACGTTTCTGCCCCATTAAGCTGAGCGAGGTTAGCCAATCATTTGGCTTCCCTAGTGATTCTCGCAGTATCACTAAGGGTGTCGAATAGTCTGAGCATACCAAACCATTGGTAAACTAGCTACTTACGAGAGTTTACAAATAAGTGTACAGAGAGCGTTTAGCTTAATAGACGTTTCTGCCCCATTAAGCTGAGTGAGGGTAGCCAATCATTTGGCTTCCCTAGTGATTCTCGCAGTATCACTAAGGTTGTCGAATAGCCTAAACGTATTAAATTTCGCATATAAATCAACTATCCGATTAGTTTTCATAAGTAAAATCAAACAAAAATCTAGCTTAATAGATGTTTCTGCCCCATTAAGCTGAGCGAAGATAGGCCAATCCTTGGCTTACTTAGTGAATGTCGCTATATCACCAAGGTTGCCGAATATCTAAGGATACCAAATATCACATATAAATCAACTATCCGATTAGTTTTCATAAGTAAAATCAAACAAAAATCTAGCTTAATAGATGTTTCTGCCCCATTAAGCTGAGCGAGGTTAGCCAATCATTTGGCTTCCCTAGTGATTCTCGCAGTATCACTAAGGTTGTCGAATAGTCTAAACGTATTAAGTTTTGCATATAAATCAACTATCCGATTAGTTTTCATAAGTAAAATCAAACAAAAATCTAGCTTAATAGATGTTTCTGCCCCATTAAGCTGAGCGAGGTTAGCCAATCATTTGGCTTCCCTAGTGATTCTCGCAGTATCACTAAGGGTGTCGAGTAGCTCAAGCATACCAAACCATTGGCAAACTAACTACTTACGAGAGTTTACAAATAAGTGTACAGAGAGCGTTTAGCTTAATAGACGTTTCTGCCCCATTAAGCTGGGTAAGAGGAGGGGGTTTAAGCCAATCACTTGGCTTACTTAGTGAATGTCGCAGTATCACTAAGGGTGTCGAATAGTCTAAACGTATTAAGTTTTGTATATAAATCAACTATCCGATTAGTTTTCATAAGTAAAATCAAACAAAAATCTAGCTTAATAGATGTTTCTGCCCCATTAAGCTGAGCGAAGATAGGCCAATCCTTGGCTTACTTAGTGAATGTCGCTATATCACTAGGGTTGCCGAATATCTTAAGGATACCAAATATCACATATAAATCAACTATCCGATTAGTTTTCATAAGTAAAATCAAACAAAAATCTAGCTTAATAGACGTTTCTGCCCCATTAAGCTGAGCGAAGATAGGCCAATCCTTGGCTTACTTAGTGAATGTCGCTATATCACTAGGGTTGCCGAATATCTTAAGGATACCAAATTTCATATATAAGTCAACTATCCGATTAGTTTTCATAAGTAAAATCAAACAAAAATCTAGCTTAATAGATGTTTCTGCCCCATTAAGCTGAGTGAGGTTAGCCAATCATTTGGCTTCCCTAGTGATTCTCGCAGTATCACTAAGGGTGTCGAGTAGCTCAAGCATACCAAACCATTGGCAAACTAACTACTTACGAGAGTTTACAAATAAGTGTACAGAGAGCGTTTAGCTTAATAGACGTTTCTGCCCCATTAAGCTGAGCGAGGTTAGCCAATCATTTGGCTTCCCTAGTGATTCTCGCAGTATCACTAAGGGTGTCGAATAGTCTAAACGTATCAAATTTCATATATAAACCAGCTATCCGATTAGTTTTCATAAGTAAAATCAAACAAAAATCTAGCTTAATAGACGTTTCTGCCCCATTAAGCTGAGCGAGGCTAGCCAATCATTTGGCTTCCCTAGTGATTCTCGCAGTATCACTAAGGGTGTCGAGTAGCTCAAGTGCACCAAACCATTGGTAAACTAGCTACTTACGAGAGTTTACAAATAAGTGTACAGAGAGCGTTTAGCTTAATAGACGTTTCTGCCCCATTAAGCTGAGCGAGGTTAGCCAATCATTTGGCTTCCCTAGTGATTCTCGCAGTATCACTAAGGTTGTCGAATAGTCTAAACGTATCAAATTTCACATATAAATCAACTATCCGATTAGTTTTCATAAGTAAAATCAAACAAAAATCTAGCTTAATAGATGTTTCTGCCCCATTAAGCTGAGCGAAGATAGGCCAATCCTTGGCTTACTTAGTGAATGTCGCTATATCACCAAGGTTGCCGAATATCTAAGGATATCAAATATCACATATAAATCAACTATCCGATTAGTTTTCATAAGTAAAATCAAGCAAAAATCTAGCTTAATAGACGTTTCTGCCCCATTAAGCTGAGTGAGGTTAGCCAATCACTGGCTTACTTAGTGAATGTCGCTATATCACTAAGGTTGTCGAATAGTCTGAGCATACCAAAGTTCATTGATAAGTCCACTATTCGTGGGATTTTCATAAGTAAAAGTAAACAAAAATTTAGCTTAATAGACGTTTCTGCCCCATTAAGCTGAGCGAAGATAGGCCAATCCTTGGCTTTCCCAGTGAACACCACAATATCACTAAGGTTGTCGAATAGTCTGAGCATACCAAAGTTCATTGATAAGTCCACTATTCATGTATTTTTTACAAAAGAATAATATATTGATGAGGTATCTCTACCCCTACTAAAATGCGAGGTTTAAGCCTATTACTGGCTTACTTAGTGAATGTCGCAGTATCACTAAGGTTGTCGAATAGTCTGAGCATACCAAAGTTCATTGATAAGTCCACTATTCATGTATTTTTTACAACAAAATTTGTTGATGGGACGTTTCTTCCTCATCGGTTATGCGAAGGAATGAGCCAATTAATGGCCTATTAAGGGTGATTCTACGGAATCACCAAGGTTGTCGAATAGTCTGAGCATACCAAAGTTCATTGATAAGTCCACTATTCATGTATTTTTTACAAGAGCAATCAAACAAAAATTTAGCTTAATAGACGTTTCTGCCCCATTAAGCTGGGTAAGAGGAGGGGGTTTAAGCCAATCACTTGGCTTACTTAGTGAATGTCGCAGTATCACTAAGGTTGTCGAATAGTCTGAGCATACCAAAGTTCATTGATAAGTCCACTATTCATGTATTTTTTACAAAAGAATAATATATTGATGAGGTATCTCTACCCCTACTAAAATGCGAGGTTTAAGCCAATCCTTGGCTTACTTAGTGAATGTCGCAGTATCACTAAGGTTGTCGAATAGTCTGAGCATACCAAAGTTCATTGATAAGTCCACTATTCATGTATTTTTTACAAAAGAATAATATATTGATGAGGTATCTCTACCCCTACTAAAATGCGAGGTTTAAGCCTATTACTGGCTTACTTAGTGAATGTCGCTATATCACTAAGGTTGTCGAATAGTCTGAGCATACCAAAGTTCATTGATAAGTCCACTATTCATGTATTTTTTACAAAAGAATAATATATTGATGAGGTATCTCTACCCCTACTAAAATGCGAGGTTTAAGCCAATCACTTGGCTTACTTAGTGAATGTCGCTATATCACTAAGGTTGTCGAATAGTCTGAGCATACCAAAGTTCATTGATAAGTCCACTATTCATGTATTTTTTACAAAAGAATAATATATTGATGAGGTATCTCTACCCCTACTAAAATGCGAGGTTTAAGCCAATCACTTGGCTTACTTAGTGAATGTCGCTATATCACTAAGGTTGTCGAATAGTCTGAGCATACCAAAGTTCATTGATAAGTCCACTATTCATGTATTTTTTACAGAAGCCAATCACTTGGCTTACTTAGTGAATGTCGCTATATCACTAAGGTTGTCGAATAGTCTGAGCATACCAAAGTTCATTGATAAGTCCACTATTCATGTATTTTTTGTAAAGCGAGGGGGTACTTAATGAATATTTCTAGTCCATTAAGCTGAGCGAGGGTTGAATTTTAGGGTGAGCTGTTAACTAAAGATTTTAAACTTTAGTAGGTATGCTCAAGTAGTCTAAAAATTTTAATAAGCTAAATCTTTAAGTTAAACTATTTAAAGCTTAATGAGATTCAGTATAAAAATTTATATAGCACTTTTATTGCTGATCTTAAAAATTTTTATTTTTCAGAAATTTTGGAAATTCGGTAAATTTTCGAAAATTGGGGTGGATTTTCCAGAATTTTTCCGAAAATTGGGGCAAGCCGGATTTTGGTTCATGTAAGTTTTCTAAGAGGCTAAATTGAGGTGTCGGGCGTCCGGGGCAGTAAAGAGCAAAAAATTGCGTCTGTCCCCCCATCAAGGGGACCCTTTGGTCAGGCATCTTTACGGAGATTCCATCCAAAAAACTTAATTTCTAAACATTAAACAGCAGCGCTATAACAAGAGTTACCCCCAAAAAAGCCCGATTTTTCGGAAATTTTTTTCGTACTTATTTTTTATTAACTCACCTGAAAGCTCGTAAACAGGCCAATTTTGGCCAAAATTTATCTTTTTTTGTACCCTCCAGTTATAGATCTATAAAATCTTATATATAGATATATCATATATGTCTATTAACATTATTATTTATTAAATTAATATACGTCTAGATATATTAGATATAAATAAATCAGTGGGACATTCGTCTATCATTTTCAATACAATACTTTAATTATGACCGCGAAGCTTAGAGAGAAAAAGAAATGTATAACTATAATAAGGTTTAATACTCTGGAAATAGTAGGATAATCTTATAAATTAACCATTTTTAATTATTTATAAATAAATAAGTGGCTTATTAATAATTAATATATTTATTATAAATCTATAAGATATTATAAATCTAATATAGATCATTTAAATTTTATTAATTTATATATAGTTATTAATCTATAAAATTTTATATAAGATCAATAAATTTTATAAATCTATAATAAATTAAAAATATATAAATTATTATATATAAATTAATAAATATTATAGATCTATAATATTTATATATTAATATATATATATATATTTATAAGTAAATAGTTTATTTATAAATTAAAGATCATTAAAATTTTATATATTTATAACTGATTATAAATATATAAAATATTATATAAAATTAATAAATATTATAAAATAATAATATATTATATATTTATAAATTAATATATAAGATCTATAATTATTATAGATTAATAACTGTATAATGATTTATATAATATTATATCAAAATTAATATATTTTATTGATTAATAATTAATTATATATTAATAAATTTTATTGGTATATATAAATATAAATATATTATATATATATATATAAATATATAAAAAAAAAAAAAAAATTTAATAGATTATTAAATAAATAATATAAATCTATAAGATTTATATCATATTTATATTAAATTTAATATATATATATTAAATTTATTACTTAATCAAGTATTTATTTAATAATTAAATAAATATCTCATGTACGGGGCTGAGCGAGTTTATGGGAGGGGGGGTAACTTTATTGTGTTAGGATACCCCTATAAATATATATGTTATACATATTTTTGTTTTTAGTAGAATTAGAGACCCTAGTTTGTCTCCATAGGCAAAGTATACGGGGAGGGGTGCCTTTTATATCTTTTGTCTATATAGAGGGTAGTTTACTTTAAGGTGAAATTTAAAAAGTAATTACGTATAAAATTATTTAAATTTTGGTTTTATATGTAATTTGTTAGCGAGGGGGGCAAATTTATTATTTTTTGAGAAAAGGGTCCGAAAGTTTTATTTTGGCTTGAAATTTTAATGAACTTGAAGATTAAATGCAAATTTTAGTGGGATAGGAGAGTAATTTTAGAAAAATTGATTTTAGTGAATATTAAGTCGCAGTAATAAGGATTAAAAATTTAGTAGTTTAAGATTTAGTTAATAGATTTAGCGTTGGCTAAATTTGTGCCAGCAGCCGTGGTTAAACAGGTGACGCAATTAAAGTATTTTTGGAGATAATTAATATTAATTAGAAGAGTTTAAGAATGGGTTTATTAGGTGAAATTAGTAAGTTTATTTTAGAATTTATTTTTATTTTATGAGGTTGAGAGATTTAGGTTATAAACTAGGATTAGATACCCTATTATTCTAAATGTAAAGTTGTATTTCTAGATTAGTAGTAGTTAAGTTCTTGAAAATGAAGAGATTTGGCGGTACTTTAGTCTATTCAGAGGAACTTGTCCTGTAATTGATGATCCACGATTTAATTTACTTATTTTATATTAGTTTGTATATCGCCGTAGGTTGAATGTTTTAAAAGAAGATAAATGTTCAAGAGGCTAATTAGGCAGTAAATCAGGTCAAGATACAGCTTATAGATAAGAAGAGATGAGTTACAATAAAGTTATTTAGACGGATTTTTATTTTTAAAGTATTGAGAAGGCGGATTTGAGGGTAATTTTAATTAATTAATTAAAGTGATTAGAGCTCTAGAGTATGCACATATCGCCCGTCGCTTTCATTCCAAAGTGAAATAAGTCGTAACATAGTAGGCGTACTGGAAAGTGTGCCTAGAAAGGCAAATTAGAGCTTGTTAAAGCATTTTATTTACATTAAAGGGAATATTGGGTGCAATATGATTTGATTTTGGTGCTATTATATATATATATATATATATATATATACATGTATATATATATAGTTAATGTTTTAATACAAGAAAGTTAAAGTTTTATTATTTGTGGAGATAAAATTAGATTAATTATAGTTTATAAGTATTGTGAGAGGAGTAGGTTGGAGAAATAAGAAAAGAAGAATTATATTTTTGTACCTTGTGTATCAGGGTTCATTTATTAATATTTATGTAGGATAAATTTCCCGAATTTAAAAGAGCTACTTAACTATATTTTTTATTGTAGAATAAATATTATAAATAGTGAAGTAGAAGTGAAACGTTATTCGATTTTAAATATATCTGGTTTTTTAAGAAATAAATTTAATTTAGTTCTTTTTTAATAAGTTTTTAATTTATTAAAAAGTTATTGGGAAGGATAAATACTTTAAGGGATGAGCTTTGAAGTAGAAAATATATAAATAGATAGGAGTGTTTGGTAAATAAATAGGATTAGAAATTTTCATTTTTAAAAGTTTGTTGTAATTTGTTTATGTATTAGATAAGATTTTTATTTGATTTATAGTTTTTATTAAAATTTAATTAAAAATATTATATAGTTAGTAATAATGATGTAATTAGTATAAGAAGTTTTAAGAATTTAATTAAGTGTTTGAAAGGTTAAATAAAGGAATTCGGCAAATGTATTTTTCACCTGTTTATTAAAAACATGGCTTTTTGAGTTTAATTTAAGGTCTTGCCTGCCCAATGATGAGAGTTAAATGGCCGCGGTATACTGACCGTGCAAAGGTAGCATAATCAATAGTTTTTTAATTGAAAGCTGGAATGAAAGGTTGGATGAGAGAATAACTGTCTCTGTTTAAATTTTATAGAATTTTATTTTTAAGTAAAAAAGCTTAAATGTTTCTGGAAGACGAGAAGACCCTATAGAGTTTTATATTTCTTATTTTTGGAGATTTTTAGAATTAATTGATTTTTAAGGTAAGAAGTATTTAGTTGGGGTGATTGAAAAATTGAAAAAACTTTTTTTGTAGAATTACATTGTTTAATGGATATTTGATCCTTATTTAAAGATTAAAAGATAAAATTACCTTAGGGATAACAGCGTAATCTTTTTTGAGAGTTCTTATCGAAATGAAGGGTTGCGACCTCGATGTTGGATTAAAATAAATTTTTGGTGTAGGGGCTAAAAAAATTGGGTCTGTTCGACCTTTAAAATTTTACATGATCTGAGTTTAAACCGGTGTGAGCCAGGTTGGTTTCTATCTCTAGATAGATAATATACCTTAGTACGAAAGGATTTGGTATTTGATTTATAATTTTATTGATTGAATAATATTATTATTTTGGCAGAATAGTGCATTAGATTTAGAATCTTAGTAAGTAAATATTGATTTTACAGATAATATTGATAGTTAAAGATTGGGTTTTAAGGGCTATTTCTTTGGGAATTTTGGTAGTTTGTGTGTTGATTGCGGTTGCTTTTTTAACTTTAATAGAGCGTAAGGTTTTAGGATATATTCAGTTTCGTAAGGGTCCTAATAAGGTAGGGTTTGTTGGTATTTTACAGCCTTTTAGAGATGCTATTAAGTTATTTAGTAAAGAGCAGACTTATCCTCTTATATCTAATATTAGTTTATATTATTTAGCCCCTCTGATGAATTTATTTTTATCTTTGTTTTTATGATTTTGTATGCCTTTTTGTACTTTTAATTTAAAGTTTGATTTGTCTTTACTATTTTTTTTAAGTGTTTCTAGATTAAGAGTTTATACTATTATATTAGCTGGGTGGTCATCTAATTCTAGATATTCTATGTTAGGTAGAATACGGGCGGTTGCTCAGACTATTTCTTATGAGGTAAGATTGGTTTTGATTTTGTTGAGATTTATTTTTTTAGTTCTGAGGTTTGATATTAAAGATATAGAAAAGTATCAGGAAAATGTTTGATTTTTATTTTTATGTTTTCCTTTATGTTTGATATGATTTGTTTCTAGATTAGCAGAAACTAATCGTACTCCTTTTGATTTTGCCGAGGGGGAGTCGGAGTTAGTGTCTGGCTTTAATGTTGAGTATAGAAGAGGAGGTTTTGCAATGATTTTTTTAGCTGAATATTCTAATATTTTGTTTATGAGTATGATTTGTAGGGTTTTGTTTTTAGGTGGTCTAGGTTCTTTTATATTATTCTTAAAGTTGGGTTTTATGAGATTTTTATGGATTTGGGTTCGTGGGACTTTTCCTCGGTATCGTTATGATAAGTTAATATATTTAATTTGAAAGTCTTATTTACCTGTTGTTTTGAATTATTTAGTGTTGATAGTTGGTATTGGTTTATGTAGATTTGTTATGAATATTAGTTAATTTATTGGACTTATACAAAAATTTTAATTTTTGTGGTTAGGTAGGATATTTATTAGACTTATGATTTATAGGAGAAATATTGTAATTATTCTATCAAAGTTTGTTAAATAAATAGAATGTTTATGAGATTTAGGAAAAAATAGAGATAGGATTTATCTTTATTTAATTTTATTAATAAATTTTAGTACGAAGCTTTAAAGATTATGATAAATTAGAATTTTTAAATTTTGTAAGTGAATTTGTTATGAATATTAGTTAATTTATTGGACTTATACAAAAATTTTAATTTTTGTGTTTAGGTAGGATATTTATTAGACTTATGATTTATAGGAGAAATATTGTAATTATTCTATCAAAGTTTGTTAAATAAATAGAATGTTTATGAGACTTAGGAAAAAATAGAGATAGGATTTATCTTTATTTAATTTTATTAATAAATTTTAGTATGAAGCTTTAAAGATTATGATAAATTAGAATTTTTAAATTTTGTAAGTGAATTTGTTATGAATATTAGTTAATTTATCGGACTTATACAAAAATTTTAATTTTTGTGTTTAGGTAGGATATTTATTAGACTTATGATTTATAGGAGAAATATTGTAATTATTCTATCAAAGTTTGTTAAATAAATAGAATGTTTATGAGACTTAGGAAAAAATAGAGATAGGATTTATCTTTATTTAATTTTATTAATAAATTTTAGTACGAAGCTTTAAAGATTATGATAAATTAGAATTTTTAAATTTTGTAAGTGAATTTGTTATGAATATTAGTTAATTTATCGGACTTATACAAAAATTTTAATTTTTGTGTTTAGGTAGGATATTTATTAGACTTATGATTTATAGGAGAAATATTGTAATTATTCTATCAAAGTTTGTTAAATAAATAGAATGTTTATGAGATTTAGGAAAAAATAGAGATAGGATTTATCTTTATTTAATTTTATTAATAAATTTTAGTACGAAGCTTTAAAGATTATGATAAATTAGAATTTTTAAATTTTGTAAGTGAATTTGTTATGAATATTAGTTAATTTATCGGACTTATACAAAAATTTTAATTTTTGTGTTTAGGTAGGATATTTATTAGACTTATGATTTATAGGAGAAATATTGTAATTATTCTATCAAAGTTTGTTAAATAAATAGAATGTTTATGAGATTTAGGAAAAATAGAGATAGGATTTATCTTTATTTAATTTTATTAATAAATTTTAGTATAAAACTAATAGAAAGTTTTATTTCTTTTTTATATTTTCAAAATATATACTTATACAAGTTCATTAGTTATTTATTGAATAATAAATGATCTCATGAATATATTAATCTTGGTCTTAATATAAAATAGGCGAAGTATAATATAGTAAGAATTTGGCCTGTAAAAATGTATGGGCTTTCTACAGGACGAGCGCCAATTCATGTAAGTAAAAGAAAAATACTAAGGAAAGACCAGAATAAGAATTTATTTAAAGGATAAAATTGATGTCTGGAAAATTTTCTGTTGTAGGATATTGGTAATAAATAAAGAATTCTAATTGATATAATTAGGGATATTACTCCGCCTAATTTATTGGGGATAGACCGTAGGATGGCGTAGGCAAATAAGAAGTATCATTCTGGTTGAATATGTACTGGAGTTACTAATGGATTGGCTGGGGTGAAGTTGTCGGGGTCTGACAGGATATAAGGATTGGTCAGGCATAGGATAAATAATAAGAAAGTTATTGTGATTATACCGACTAAGTCTTTAAGACTAAAATATGGGTGGAATGGGATTTTATCGATATTTCTGTTTGTGCCTAATGGATTAGTTGATCCTGTTTGATGGAGGAAGAATAGGTGAATGATTACTAGTGCTGATAGAATAAAGGGTAATATAAAATGAAAGGTGAAAAATCGGGTTAGTGTTGCGTTATCTACTGCGAACCCTCCTCAAATTCATTGTACGATTGTGGAGCCTAAATAGGGAATAGCTGATACTAGGTTAGTAATTACTGTTGCACCTCAGAAAGATATTTGTCCTCAGGGAAGGACATATCCTAGGAATGCAGTGGCTATTGTTAAGAAGAAAATAGTAGTTCCAATTATTCAGGTTTCTTTTAATTTAAAGGAGGAGTAATAGATCCCTCGTCCGATGTGTATATAAAGACAAATAAAGAATATAGATGCTCCATTGGCATGGGTAATTCGGATCAATCATCCGTAGTTTACATCACGGCAGATATGAGCTACTCTGTTGAAAGCGAGTTCTACATTAGGACAATAGTGTATTGCTAGCAGAATTCCTGTAATTAGCTGAATTAAGAGACAAAGACCTAGTAATCTACCAAAATTTCATATTGATGAGATATTGGATGGTGTTGGTAGATTAATTAGTGAGTTAATGAAGATTTTAATGATTGGATTGTTTTTAATTAGTTTTATCATTAGAATTTTTGTCGAAGAGGTCCTTGTTTGGGATCGGTTAGTTTTACTACTGCAATTAGAGTATATAGAAGGTAGAATATTAGTGTGATTATAAATAGTATATTAGGATAATTTATATAATTTATGAGAGGTAGGTTTTGCTGGATATGGGGAAGTTTCCTAGAATAATCTAATAGTTTTGTTAGTTTTATTGAAAAAGTTGGATCTATTAAATAATTAATAATAAATGATAAGGCTGGTATTAATATGATGGGTGGTATTAAATGTTTATTGAATTTAAATTTTTCATTTCTTGCAATTCTAGTCATATAAGTAAATAAGACTAGTATTCCTCCAATTATTACGATAAATAATATATAGGAAAATCAAAAGTTTGAATAAAAAAGTCCAGTTAATAGGCTGATAATGATTGTTTGGGTTAGAAGAATTGCGCCTAAGGATATAGGGTGTTTGAATGAAATAAATAAAAGATTATTTAAACAGTTTATGACAAGTAAATTTATTATTATTTCAGAAAATAGTTTATATAAAATATTAATTTTGGAGATTAATGAGAGGGTTAAACCCTTTTTCTGATGTTTTAAAAGATATATAGTATCTTATTATTGATTTACAAGACCAATATTTTATATTAAATTATTAAAACATGAAATGTTTATTTTTGAAATATTAACTATTATATTTATATGTGGGTTATTTGTGTTTTCATTAAAACGTAAGCATATACTTTTAATATTGATAGGTTTGGAATATGCAGCCATTTCGTTGTTTATAATATTATTTGTTTACTTAAGAAGAGTAAATGATTATTATTTTAGGTTAGTTTATTTAACTATAGTGGTGTGTGAGGGGGGTTTGGGACTTTCTATTTTAGTAATAATAATTCGTAATCATGGGAATGATTATATTTTAACTTTTTCTAGTTTATGATAAAGTTTACTTTGTTAATATTATTTATAATAATTTGTAGGGGGGTGTTTAATTATTGGTTAGTCCCATGGATTTTGATATTATCTAGGTTTATGTTTATATTAAGTGTATCAATGGATGGGGGATTTATTGGTATTTCTTATTTTTTAGGTGTAGACTTAGTTTCAGGAAGTATGATTTTACTTAGATTTTGAATTTGTATATTAATATTTGTTGCTAGAGAGAGTCTTTATAGTGGTAATAATTTTACTAGTATATATAAGTATTTGGTTATTTCTTTATTGATAAGATTATTTTTAACCTTTAGTGTTATGAATATATTTGTATTTTATTTGTTTTTTGAAATTAGTTTGATTCCTACTTTTATATTAATTATGGGTTGAGGGTATCAGCCTGAACGTGTTTCGGCAGGTAGCTATTTATTATTTTATACTCTTTTTATATCTTTGCCTATATTTATAGGATTGATTTATATATATGTATATATTGGTAGGCTTGATTTTTATTTTCTTCAAATTTTAGGTAATGTTTTTTTATTTATTTGTATTAATATGGTTTTTTTTGTTAAAATTCCAATATATATATTTCATTTATGATTACCTAAAGCTCATGTAGAGGCTCCTATTTCTGGGTCTATGATTTTAGCTGGGGTAATATTGAAATTAGGTGGTTATGGGTTAATACGGTTACTTAAATTATTTATATATATTAATAAATATACTAGTGTATTTATTATTGCTGTATCTTTAGTAGGGGGAGTAATGGTTTCTTTAATTTGTTTACGTCAAAGAGACATAAAGTCTTTAATTGCGTATTCTTCTGTAGTTCATATAGGAATAGTATTAGGGGGGTTAATAGTGGCTAATTTATTAGGAATATGGGGAAGTCTTATTTTAATATTAGGCCATGGTCTTTGCTCATCAGGTTTATTTTGTTTAGCAAATATTTCTTATGAGCGTATAGGGTCTCGTAGAATATATTTAAATAAAGGTATGATGAATTTAATTCCTAGATTAACATTGTGGTGGTTTATATTTAGGGTGGGCAATATAGCTGCCCCCCCTTCTTTAAATTTAATGGGGGAGATTTTTTTGATTAATAGGTTGGTTGTTTATAGAAAGTTTCTTATATTATTATTAATGTTAGTTTCTTTTTTTAGTGCGGCTTATTCTTTGTATTTGTATTCTTATACTCAGCATGGGATGTTTTATTCTGGGATTTGCTCTTTTTATACAGTAAATATCCGTGAATTTTTATTGTTATTGATACATTTGATTCCATTAAATATATTGATTATAAAAAGAGAGATGTTTAGATTGTGAATTTATTTGAATAGTTTAATAAAAATGCTAATTTGTGGAATTAGGGATATACTGTGAGTATTTCAAATAATTATGCTATCTTTTTGTAAAACTTATTTTTTATTGTTTTTATGATTTTCTGTTAATTTATTTATTATAGGTTTATTGTTGTTAAGATTTGATTTAGTAGTTATTATAGAATTTGATTTATTAAGATTTAATGGGGTTTCTTTTATTTATTTAATTTTAATTGATTGAATATCAGTTTTATTTATAAGTTTTGTTTTATTTATTTCTGCTGTTGTGATTAATTATAGTGAGGAGTATATAGCAAGTGATAAAGATAAGAAGCGGTTTATTTGATTGGTTGTTTTATTTGTGGTTTCTATGATATTGATAATTCTTAGGCCTAATTTAGTTTCAATTTTATTGGGATGGGATGGTTTAGGCTTAGTATCTTATATTTTGGTGGTGTACTATCAAAATAATAAGTCTTATAATGCGGGTATATTGACAGTATTGTCTAATCGAATTGGGGATGTGGCACTATTAATATCTATTGCTTGTTTATTTAGATATGGGAGATGGAATTTTTTTAGCTTAGAGTTTTATAAGCTTGATTCTTATATTTTAATTGTATCTTTTTTTGTTTTAATGGCAGCTTTAACAAAAAGAGCTCAAATTCCTTTTTCTTCTTGGCTTCCTGCGGCTATAGCTGCTCCTACACCGGTTTCTTCTTTGGTTCATTCTTCTACTTTAGTAACTGCTGGGGTTTATTTGATAATTCGATTTTGAGATAATTTTTCTCCTGAGTTGGCTAATGTTTTATTAGTAATTTCTTTATTGACTATGTTTATAGCCGGGTTAGGGGCAAATTTTGAATTTGATTTGAAAAAGATTATTGCGCTATCAACTTTAAGTCAGTTAGGGTTTATAATAGTAATTTTAGCTTTAGGGGATAAGGAGTTGGCATTTTTTCATCTTTTGATACATGCTTTATTTAAGGCTTTATTATTTATGTGCGCTGGTAATATCATTCATAGGTTAAGTAATCATCAGGATATTCGATATATAGGGGGTTTAGTTAAGACAATACCGTTAACGTGTGTGTATTTTAATATTTGTAATATAGCATTGTGTGGGTTGCCTTTTTTATCTGGGTTTTATTCTAAGGATTTTGTTGTGGAAAGAATGACTATAAGTGTATTTAACATTATAGTTTATTTTATTACATATTTGTCTATTGGATTAACAGCGAGTTACAGGTTTCGATTGGTTTATTACAGAGTAATTGGTGGGTTTAGTTTTATTAGGTTAAATAGGTTTAGTGAGAATAAGATTATGTTACGTAGAATGGGTATATTAATTATATTAGTAATTATTAAGGGGAGAAGATTTATGTGATTAATATTTCCTTCTCCTGAATTTGTTTTATTACCTAAATTTATAAAAATTTTAGTTTTAATAGTAGTATTTTTAGGTGGTTGGATTGGGTTTATAGTAGCTAAGTTTAGTATTAATCATAGGAGATATTCTTTAAAATTTTATAATTCAAGACTGTTTAGGGCTAGGATATGAAATTTACCGGCGTTAACAGTTAACAGGTTAAACTGAGGGGTACTTAAGTTAGGGGACAAATATAAGAAATTGATAGATCAAGGGTGGTTAGAACACTATGGTAGTCAAAATATTTTTAAGAATTTAATTAATTGAACAAAGTTTATTCAATTATTTTCAAAGAATTATTTAAAGGTGTATTTTTTACTTATTTTACTTTGAATTATATATATATTATTAATGTATTTAAATAGCTTATTAAAGAGCATAGTATTGAAAGTACTAAGGAAATATTATTTATTTTTAAATAAATTTATAAGAATGGGTAAGTTTCTATTTTTACAATGAAAAAGTAATGTTTTATTTAAACTATATAAATAGAGTTAAAAACAGAGTTACACTGCTTAAAATTTAAGTTAGAAGCTTAATTTTGAGATTACTTAACTCTTTAATTGGAGAAATAGTCTCAATTTTATCATTAACAGTGATTTACCTCTATTTTGGTTTCAATTAAAGATTAAGGATCTTTTTTGATCAAAATTTTAGGTCGAAACTAAATACAATAAATTGTTTCTTAATCTAAGATAAATTGGATTTACCAATAGTTTTTAATTGCAAATTAAACGTTATTTTTAACTATTATCCTAGGAAACTCATGATAAAGCTCCTTGGTGTCATTCGTGGTAGAGGCCAATTAAAAGAATATAAATGAAAATAATGGTAAATAGAGCGAGGTTAAGGATGTTGGAAATTTTAAGGGCTAAGATAATAGGTAATAAAAGGGCTAATTCAATATCAAAAATTAAGAAAATAATTGCAATTAAAAAAAAATGAAGGGAGAATGGTAAGCGAGGGGGGGTTAAAGGATCGAACCCACATTCGTATGGGCTTGCTTTTTCTCGATCTGAAAATCTTTTTTTTGAAATTAAATTTAAAATGATTAATAATAAAAAAAGAATTGATAAAATAATTATAGTTAGAGAGATTAGTAGGATTACTTATACTAAGTATATAGATTTTTTGATTGGAAGTCAAATATAATGGTTATATTATATAAGTAAGATAGATTATCTACCTCATCAGTAGATAGAGATATAGAGTAGTAATCAGACTACATCAACAAAATGTCAGTATCAAGCAGCGGCTTCAAATCCAAAATGGTGGGTTTGAGAGAAATGATTATGAAATAATCGAATTAGGCAGATTAGTAGAAAGGTAGAACCAACTAATACATGTATGCCGTGAAGGCCAGTAGTTATAAAAAATGTAGATCCATAGATTCTGTCGGAGATAGAAAATGGGGCTTGGATATATTCGTATCCTTGAAGGATTGAAAAATAGATACCAAGAAATACTGTAATAAATAATCTTTGAAAGGATTGTTTGAAATTATTTTCTATTAAAGCATGATGAGCTCATGTGATAGTTAATCCTGAGGATAGAAGAATTAAAGTGTTTAATAAAGGGATTTCTATGGGAGAAAAGGGGATAATGCCTTTTGGTGGTCAAATTATTCCTAGTTCAATGTTAGGGGAAAGTCTTGAATGGAAGAATGCTCAGAAGAAGGCAGCAAAGAAGAAAACTTCTGAAGTGATAAATAGAATTATTCCTCATTGAAGGCCAGAAGTTACTTTTATGGTGTGTAGTCCTTGAAAAGTTCTTTCTCGGATGATATCTCGTCATCATTGAAATATAACTAAGCTGTTAATTAATAGGCCTAAAAGTAAAAGGTTATAATTGTGTAAATGAAATCATTTAATAAAGCCTATTATTGTGGTAAAGACTCCTAAAGATCCTAAGATAGGTCAAGGACTATGGTCAACTATATGAAAGGGGTGATTTTTTTTATTGTTTAACATTTTATGTTTCTCTAGAGTATAGAGCTATTAGTACTGAAAAAACATAAGCTTGGATGATAGAAACTGCCGATTCTAATATAAGTAATAGAATTTGAATAAGGATTAAGACTCTTAGGACAGATATAGGGGCTATTGATCTTGTTGAGCTTAATAAAGTGATAAGAAGATGGCCTGCAATTATATTTGCAGTAAGCCGAATTGCTAAGGTTCCGGGGCGAATGATGGTTCTGATTGTTTCAATAATTACTAAGAAAGGTAAAAGTGGTGAAGGTGCTCCTTGAGGAACTAAATGTGCTAGTATGTGGATGGTATTAAATGTTCATCTATAGATAATGAAGGTTAGTCATAAAGGAAGACTTAATCTTAAGGTTAAAGTTAGGTGCCTAGTTCTAGTAAAAATATAAGGGAATAATCCTAGGAAGTTATTGAATAGAATTAATCTAAATAAAGAAATTAATAGGATAGTTCTTCCTTTAGCGGAGGGGTTTACTAGAATTTTGAATTCCTTATGGAGTAATCTGATAATATTAATTCAAAGAGTATTAATTCGTGAAGGGATTAGTCAGTATATAGGGGGGATAAGGATAATGCCTAGAAGAGACCTTAATCAGTTAAGAGAAAAGTTAGAAGATGTTGTTGGATCAAAGGATGAGAATAGGTTTCTTATCATTTTCAATTCACTTGGTTGGTTGAGGGTTTAAGAGTTAATAGTTTTGGTTTATATAGAAATGAATAATATACTAAGATATTAAATCTTAAAAATATAATGATAAATATGATTATTAGTAATACTCAATTAAGGGGGGCTATTTGTGGGATTAAAAATTATCATAAATGATGATTTCAGGCTGACAATCTGATGTTATATTTTAACTAAATTTTTCATTAGAAGTAGGCGCTAGGCTACTTTAAATTGGTTTAAGAGACCATTACTTGCAATCAGTCATCTAATGATAGTAATTATACAGAATTAATTCAGTTTAAGAATGAGTTAGTAGAAATTCTTTCAATAACAATTGGTATGAAGCTGTGATTAGCCCCACAAATTTCTGAGCATTGACCAAAAAATAAACCTGGTCGATTGATTAAAAATTTAATTTGATTTAGGCGTCCTGGTGTAGCATCAATTTTAACTCCTAAGGATGGAATAGTTCATGAGTGAATAACATCTAAAGATGTAACTAATAATCGTACTTGTGTTTCAAATGGGATAATGAGTCGATTATCAACATCTAAGAGGCGGAAGTTGAAGGGGTTTAGGCTGTCTGATGGGACTATATAAGAGTCGAATTCAATATTTTTGTAGTCTGAGTATTCATATGATCAGTATCATTGGTGCCCGATAGTTTTAATAGAGATTGCAGGGTTATTAACTTCATCGAGGATGTATAGTAATCGTAAAGAAGGGAGTGCAATTAAGATTAAGATAATGGCAGGTAAAATTGTTCAAATTAGCTCAATTGTTTGACCCTCAAGAAGAAATCGGTGGGTGAATTTGTTAAAAAAAAGATTAATAAGAATTTGTCTTACTAAAATAGTAATAATTACAAGAATAAGTAAAACATGATCATGAAATATCATTAATTGTTCTATAAGTGGGGAAGCCCTATCTTGAAGCATGATTGTTTGTCATGTTGTGATTTTTAAAAAAAGTTTAAACTTTATATTTGGGGTTTAAGTCCAATGCACTATTCTGCCATTTTAAAAGTTTGTAATTGCTGGAAGTTCTAGGTAATTATGGTCAGCTGGGGGGTATCATTGAAGTCATTCGATAGAAGTGGATAGATTAATATTTGATAGATTTATTCGTTTTACGGAAAATGCTTCTCAAATAATGAAGATAAAGTATAAAATACTTGATAATGAAATTAATCTTCCGATTGACGAGATAGTATTTCATAAAGTGAAAGCGTCTGGGTAGTCAGAGTATCGGCGAGGTATACCACTAAGTCCTAGGAAATGTTGTGGAAAGAAAGTAAGATTAACTCCTAAAAATATAATAAAAAATTGAGTTTTAAGGAATTTTTGGTTTAATGTTAATCCTGTAAAAAGAGGGAATCATTGAATAAATCCGGCAATAATGGCGAACACAGCTCCTATAGATAGGACATAGTGAAAATGAGCTACTACATAATAGGTATCATGGAGAATAATATCAATAGATGAATTGGCTAGTACAACACCTGTTAGGCCTCCTATAGTGAATAGGAAAATAAAGCCTAGGCTTCAAAGGGAAGCTGATGTATACTGGATTTGAGTGCCATGGTAGGTTGCTAGTCAACTAAAAATTTTAATTCCAGTAGGAATAGCGATAATTATTGTAGCTGATGTGAAGTAAGCTCGAGTATCTACGTCTATTCCTACTGTAAATATATGGTGGGCTCATACTACGAATCCTAATAAACCAATGGCTATTATTGCATAGATTATTCCCAATACTCCAAAGGTTTCTTTTTTTCCTCTTTCTTGAGAAATAATATGAGAGATTATTCCAAATCCTGGAAGGATTAGAATATACACTTCAGGGTGGCCAAAGAATCAAAAAAGATGTTGGTATAAAATAGGGTCCCCCTCCGCCCGCTGGGTCAAAGAATGTGGTGTTGATATTTCGGTCTGTTAAAAGTATTGTGATTGCTCCTGCTAGTACCGGTAGAGATAATAATAGTAAAATGGCGGTGATTGTAACTGCTCATACAAAAAGTGAAAGGCGTCTAGAGAGTATTCCTGAGGGCCGTATATTAATGACTGTTGAGATAAAGTTAATGGCTCCTAAAATTGAAGAAATTCCAGCTATATGAAGACTAAAAATAGCCAAGTCAACAGAGGGACCTCTATGGGCGATATTGGAAGCTAATGGTGGGTAGACGGTTCATCCAGTGCCAGCTCCTTTTTCTACTAATCTTCTTATTAAAAGGAGAGTTAAAGAGGGGGGTAAAAGCCAAAATCTTATATTATTTAATCGTGGGAAAGCCATGTCAGGGGCTCCTAGTATTAAGGGTACAAGTCAGTTTCCAAACCCACCAATTATGATTGGCATTACTATGAAAAAAATTATAATAAAGGCGTGAGCTGTTACAATTACATTGTAGATTTGATCATTACCAATAAGAGAGCCAGGTCTGCCTAGTTCTGTACGGATAAGTATACTAAGAGAAGTGCCTACTATTCCTGCTCAGGAACCAAAAATAAAGTATAGAGTTCCAATATCTTTATGATTTGTAGATTGTAATCATTTATTCGGTAAAATGGCTGAGTATAGGCGATAAATTGTAAATTTATTTACGGAATAATTTTCTTTTACCGACTATATAGTTTACATAAAACATTAAATTGCAAGTTTAATAAAATATTTTTATATTGTAGTCTAAGAATTAGGTATTAGAACCTAATTTTGACTTTGAAGGTCAATGGTTTTTTTAACCTAAATTCTTATATAATTCCGTAAAATGTTGGATAGGTTAATAGTCCTATTAATATAAGAATATTAATAAGTATGGGTGAATATGTTGATGAGGTTAATTTAAAAGTAATAGGTTCATTGATTTTAAATGAAAATGTTGAAAAGGTGAGGCGTAAGTAGTAATAAAGTGTAATAAGAGTGCTGATAATTAAAATAAGACTTATGAAGTAGAAGTAGTGTGTTGTTAAAATTATAATTGTTAATCACTTAGGTAAGAATCCTATAAAAGGGGGCAATCCACCTATAGATAGAAAATTGAAAAAGAAAATAGTTTTTTATTAATTTGTTTGACCTAAAAATAGAAGAAAGTTGATTTATATGAGTTATTTTTATTTTATTGAAAATAAAAATGAGATTGTATATGATTATAAAATAGATGAGAAAGTAGAATAGCCAAGTTAGTGAAGATAAAATGATTGTTGCTAATATTCAACTTGTATGATTAATGGAGGAGTAGGCAATGATTTTTCGTAAATTGGTTTGATTTAGTCCTTGGATACCTCTGATTAATGATGAGCAAATAATGGAAATTGTAATTAAATTAAGAGTATGTATATTTAGAGATAGCATAATTATAGGGGCAATTTTTTGCCAAGTTTGATATAATTAAGATATTTGATCATCTAAGTCCTTGGATTACTTCAGGGTATCAAAAGTGGAATGGGGCTGCTCCTATTTTTAGGAGAATAGCTGAGTTTAGAATAGTCTGAGTATATGATGGAATATATAGTGAGTGGATGAAGGAGTTGGGTGCAATAATTGAGTAGAGAATAATAGAAGATGCTAAAGTTTGAGTGAAAAAGTATTTGGTGGCAGCTTCTGCTGATAGTTTATTTTTTTTGTAAATATGATGGGAATGATTGCTAATAGATTTATTTCTATGCCAATTCATATTCTAAATCATGAATATGAAGAGATGGTGATTAATGTACCTAAGATTAATAGATTGAAAAATATGATTTTATATATATAAATTATTAAAAAGAAAAGGATTGGGACCTTTATAAATGGGGTATGAGCCCATGAGCTTAATTAGCTTATCTTTTTATATTTTAGTATAAGATGTATAAAAGTTTTTGATACTTAAGGAAATAGTTTAATTCTATTAAATATAGTTTAAATATGGTTATTTATTGTACTAAAAATAATTATAGTTAGATAATGATGCAAATTCTCTTATTTATTTATCGTACTAAAAATAATTATAGTTAAATAAATGTAAGAATAACTTTATTTATTTATTTATCGTACTAAAAATAATTATAGTTAAATAAATGTAGGAATAGCTTTATTTATTTATCGTACTAAAAATAATTATAGTTAAATAAATGTGAGAATAGTTTTATTTATTTATCGTACTAGAAATAATTATAGTTAAATAATGATATAGATTTTCTTAATTATTTGTTGTATTAAAAATAATTTTGCTTAGTATATAGTTATTTTTTAACATTTAGGATTTTGTATTAAAAATGCTTATAGAAGAAATATTATTTATAAGTACTTAAAATTATTTATAGTTTGAGCATATAAGCGTGTGTATGAATTTAGGATATGTCAAATTATACATATATATATAGTATATATATATATATATATATATATATATATATATATATAATATATATATATATATATATATATATATATATATATATATAAAA
>JARFXV010002639.1:7500-27148 GCA_031761425.1 Cosmopolites sordidus | reverse complement strand
GCATAGATAAGAAAGGATAGTCTATAAGATGATCCTGGCGAACTTCTGAGATTAATATGAAAGAAAAGGAAAATGAAATTTTGCTTTTTCCCCATCAGCAATATGACGGGTTTTTTGCCATTGGTCCGGTCCGATCGATCGGAGATGATCTCTCAGACCGCCTGGCCACGGCGGTTAGGGACTGTTGTCGAAGCGGTCTTACGCGAGCCGGGAATCGAAAATTCGATTCCTTTCTGCTCGCAGCCCGTAAGGCAAATTGGGGCAATTGGCTAGCTTTACCCGGAAAATCCGGGTAGGTTGTCCGGTATAGATAGGACTAGCGGGTTTTCGCTCAAGCTTGCCTGTAGGCAAAACTTGGCGTAAATTTGGGAATGGAATTTAGAGACCGGGGGTACACCGGTCTCTATAATAATTTGAGTGTTTCGAACGTACCACGGCGCGTTTAGTGCCATACGCAAGGTTTTGTTCTGAAACGTTTGTGAAGTTATTTAGCCGCCGTCGGCGTTAGAAAACGAAAATAAATCGTAAGACCGTATAAATAAAAGGGACTTATCATTGTTACGTAAAATTGGGTTTTAACTATCGGAGATAGTTTACTCGAACGACAAATCAAGAAGTACAAAAGTTTGAGGATTCCGTACCCCTTGCTGATAGGAGTAGAGCTAAAGTAGAAATAATTAGATGGATTGCTGCAATTAAAGAGGACCTAAGATCAGCAAATATTACACAAAGTGAAATTCAGGATAGAGGCTGTTTCAGACACAAGGTGAACGTTTGGAAGGTTGGCCAGAGAGAAAAATGTAGGAAGACCGGAACAACTTGGTCTGACGAAAGGAAAAACGCTCATAGCGAAAGAATGAAATTAGTATGGGTGCGAAGGAAGGTTAACAACAACAAACGCCTCTAATTGTACATCGCGTGGTCCACCAGGGCCCATAAGTAAATAATAATAATAAATATATATATATATATATATATATATATATAATATATATATATATATATATATATATATATATATATATATATATATCAGATAAATTTTGGAACAAAGTATGTTACACCAAGAGTCAATAACCACCTGAGGGTTCCCGCGAAAAAAAAATAAGGACATTTAAAAAACCAACGACACCTATGGAGGCTGTCTTTTTTCTTCGACGAATTTTGGGAAAACCGGCCAAAACCATAGAGCCCGGCTAGCACATATCATGTACAAGATGGACGACTCTCGGATAGATCGAAAGTTTTTATTTTTCGAGAATAATCATTTACATCCTATACACATACACTCTAAAAAAGCGTCGAGCGTTATCGCTGGAAAAAAAAAATCCCGCTAATTTCAACTCGGGCATTAAGCCACAATAATATTCGGGTTTTCAGTTTGTGTGTGTGTGTGTTTAAAAATATTTTACTTTCATGCATCTAATGCTAATTTCGAACCTAGATGTCTGTGCGGATAGGCGATATGCTTGATATTTTTTTTTTTATATTTAAAATTCGTGGCTCTGAAAAGAGCCATTTTCTTTTTATTATCGTTCGAAATATTAATCTCGCCAGTTCTTGCTTCTGATCTTTGATACGTTTATCTATTTTTACTTGGAACTGGTGTATTTGGTCACGGCTTTGGTCCCCTCGCTAACGGCGTGTTTGGCTAATTCACCCGGTAAAAGTAATCTGACCGCCGTTTGAATTTCTCTACTGGTTATGGTCGATCTTTTGTTGTAATGAGCCAAACGCGATGCTTCGGCCGCTATCCTCTCGAAAATGTCATTAACGAAAGAATTCATGATCGACATGGCCTTGCTGGAAATTCCCGTATCCGGATGTACCTGTTTCAGCACTTTGTAAATATAAATGGCGTAACTTTCCTTCCTCCTGCGCTTCTTTTTTTTATCACCTTTCGAGATGTTTTTTTGTGCCTTTCCCGCTTTTTTGGCCGCTTTCCCGCTAGTTTTTGGTGGCATTATGGACAAAGAGGACGATTTTTTTTTAAATGTACATACGGTACAATAAAAATCCGTATCATAAATTGACCCTTGAGCCGATAAAAGTTCACTTCTTTTTTGTACTGGAGCGTACGGGTACGATATGCTCCGCCCATTTAACCGTAAGGCGTATTTTTACGATTCCATTGGAGACTGTACCGCCGCATATATATAAAAAGGAAGGAAAGAAGGGGGGGACATCCCGACAGAAAATAGTCTCTCATCTGACTCTACGACGACGGTCGTGCCGTGCGATCTGATCAATTGTAAGCAAAGAACAAAAAAAAATCAGCATGTCTGGACGCGGAAAAGGAGGCAAAGTTAAAGGAAAGGCCAAGTCGCGTTCGAATCGTGCCGGATTGCAGTTTCCGGTCGGCCGTATTCACAGATTGTTGAGGAAAGGAAATTACGCGGAACGCGTAGGTGCAGGAGCACCGGTATATTTGGCCGCGGTAATGGAGTATCTTGCCGCCGAAGTATTGGAATTGGCCGGAAACGCCGCCAGAGATAACAAAAAGACGAGAATTATCCCACGACATTTGCAGCTCGCCATTAGAAATGACGAAGAATTGAACAAACTATTGTCCGGCGTGACCATCGCACAAGGTGGTGTTTTACCTAACATTCAGGCCGTGCTATTGCCAAAAAAGACCGACAGTAAAACGAAGTAAAATCGAAACAACTTCTCTATCCCTACTTGAAGATGATGATGATGATGATGGTCTTCGCCTGATTCGAAATATCGGTCCTTATCAGGACCAACAAAATATCTATGAAAAGAAAAAACAATATTGATCCGTAAACAAAAATTAAAGTTACAAACGAACAACGGACGTCAGATATATATTATTCGCCGGTTCTAGTCTCGATGGATTTTTTTATTTGTATTTTTTTTTAATTTTTTTTATTTTTTTTTAAATATATAATTGTACAAAATCAGTTATTATTAGTAATATCGAATTACTACTCGGATATATTTCGGCGTCTTGTCTAAATGGATGTTTTTTTCTATATTTCTTTTAATTTCAAGTAACAATAAATGTTGTGGTTCTGAAAAGAACCGTTTTTTTTTTTGGAAAATGTTACGCTTTCGTAAACATATTTTCCTACATCATCATTCCAGATGATGGTTTTGGTGGTGGTGGTCGTCGATAATCTGTATTGGGAACATTCGATTTATTCATACCTCTTGAAAGATTAAGATGTAACGACGAAAATCGGGGTCTTCGTTTATTTCTTCTTTTTTGGGGAAGCTGCTTTCTTCGCTTTGCCCCCGCCGGCAGCGGCGGCGGCAGCTGGAGATCTAGCGCTTTTCGGTTTAGGAGCCTTGGGTTTCTTGGTAGGGCCGGCTTTGTTTGATTTCTTCGCTTTCGACGGAGATTTCGCCTTCGATGGCACCGTAGCGGCGGCGGCGGCAACTGTTACCGCCGAAGATCCCGAACTAGCCGATTTTCCCGTTTTCTTTTCGACGGCTTTCTTTACCGAAGCCTTCTTCTCGGCTACGACGACCGCAGCTTTCTTCGATTTTCCTGCTGCCTTTTTGGTTGTCTTTTTTTCAGTCGTCGCTGCTGCTGCTGCTGCTGCCACCGCCGCTGTCGTTCTTTTCGTCGGACTCTTTTTGCTACCTCCTTTGGCCGCCGCCGCCGCCGCCGCCGCTCCCACTGAAATATTTCTTTTCTTTTGTCCAGAGGATGAAGAAGCAGCACTCGTCGCCGATTGTTTCGCTTGAACCGACGAACTAGACGATGCCGCTGCCAGCTTAAAAGAACCGGACGCACCTTTTCCTTTGGTCTGAACCAGGGTACCGGATGCAACTGCCGATTTTAAATATTTCTTGATGAAAGGCGATACTTTCTCGGCATCGACCTTGTAGTTGGCGGCAATATACTTCTTGATCGCTCTCAATGACGAACCGCCCCTTTCTTTCAATCCCTTAATTGCGTTTGTTACCATTTCGGCCGTCGGTGGATGCGTAGCTTTGGCTTTGGGATTTTTTCTTTTAACGGTTTTTTCCTTTTTTGATGAAGCCGATGCCGCCGCCGCCGCCGCCGACGACGGTGCGGGCGGTACAGACGAGGGCCCGGAACCGCCTCCGCTTGTGCCCGACAGATTAGATGGAGATGTAGCCTGACCGGCGATTTCCGCGTCTGCCATTTTGCCGCGCGCTCGCGCGTGTTATCGTCAAATGTTAATGTAACGAAGAACTCACTACTATCGCGTTTCGCTAAAGAACAGAATCGTATTGCTGCTCGTCCTTCGTCGTCTGTTGCGTCTTACTAAATATGCCCACTCGCTCCACCAAAAAGTTGCATAGTAAGTAAAACGGGCGAACGGCGGACTGAGCGTCTGACTGTCGACACTGCTCCTGATTCCGGCTTCGCCGGGACCTTTAACGAGCTCGGAACAAAGTTTTTATTTTGTATTTTTCATTAGTAAATGCCATTCACCGGATTGCAATATTTAACTTGATTCGTTGTCAATACCTTGAAGCTACCGGAGGCATTTGGTTCATGTCGATCCTTCGACAAGGTTCAATTTAAAAAAATCACAACTAACCGACGATCTCGACGTTTCAAGAAAAACATTCTAATTAGTTCGATTATTTCAGTTAAGTAAACCAGATATTACAGATTGTCCAGGCGATACAAATACCTCAGATATATCACCGATCGGTGGAGTATTCGGATTTCGAGATATATAAACGACTTTGCCGAAAAAATGTTTTTCCCGATGACCTGTCACCGTTCTATTCTCCCTTTGAAAGGTAAACGAGTCTCGTTCTTATACACCGCCTAGTTAACTATCGTACCGCTAAAATAAAAAATAGAGCACGTAAATTATGGAACGAACAAATGGCATGTCTGTAATCGGAACGGTTGGGAAAAATTAACGGGAATATCCTCCCTCATCTCGAGGGCGATTGTCTTTTTTTTTTAAGTATTTCTTTAAACATGGCGACGGCGTTTCTACCTACCTAAATAACCACCGCAAGAATTATATGATTTGATCATTTCGAATAAATGATTTAATACTAAAAAGAGACTTACGCTATTATCATCCACGTTAGCACTGCGTTGGTTTCTTTTAAGGCTTTCCCGAAATTTAACGAAGGGAATTCATAGCACCTCTTTTATCTACAATGTGTCCGTCGTCGGTCTGTCTCCCTCTTTCTGCCTAATTTAATATTTAAGAAAGTTTTATAGATAGTCGTCGTGGTGTAATTAACGATGGAAATTCCACCTACTGTGTCGACAATTAGTCACTTTTTTAAGTATGTTTTTTTGCCGCCGCCGCCGCCGCCGCAGTTCTGAAAAGAGCCGTTTATTTATTGTGTCTTGAGTTCCTTTATTTTTTTTTTTTTTTGTAAAACATCAGGTAATTTAACCGCCGAAGCAGTACGCCCTTGACGTTTCAAGGCATACACAACGTCGTCCGTGGCGATGACGGTTATTCAATTGGCGTGTTCTGTTTAAGTTACGGCATCTCTGATACCGTATTCTCATTAACGTTAGCTGTACGCTCGTTTCATTTAAGGCATTTCCGAAAATTAACGATGAGAATTCATCCACAATGTGTCCAATGTATTTTATATAGACATTCACTATAACATTAACGATGAAAATTCCATCCGCTTTATCGAGACAATATTTTTTATCCTTTATTTGGGTTTTTCGCCACTATCTAAAACTCAAAAAATATCAAAAATATCTGTTCTTATTTAATATATGAACACGCCACAATCATTTCGACATTACTTATCGAGACAATGTCTCCCTTTTCTATGTGAGTGTGGATTTTGAAAAGAACCTTTCTTTATGCCCGGAGTTCTTTTTTTTATAATATCGCAAATCGTCAGTAAATCTAACCGCCAAAATAGTGTAGAGAGTACGCCCCTGACATACATTCAAGGCATACACAACCATGGCGATGACGGTTTTTCTCTTGACGTGTTAGGAATTCAGTTACTGCATCTCTGATACCTTATTCTCATCCACGTTACTTCAATTTGTTTTGCGCTCGTTAAATTGAATGCTTCCCCGAAAATTAGGGATGGAAATTCATCCCCACCTGCTTTATCCACAATGTGTCCGTCTCCCCCCTTTTTCTATCTTATTTTATATGTGAGAAAATTTTCTAGATAATCGTATAAATAATGATGAAAATTTCACCTATGTTGTCGACAATGTATCCCTTTTTTTATGTAAGTATTTTTTTTTTGTGGTTCTGAAAAGAACCGGTTTTTTGTGTCTGTCTAGAATTCGTTTTTTTGTTTGTTTTCTTTTAATATTGCAAAACATCGGGTAATTTAACCGCCAAAACCGTAGAGAGTACGCCCTTGACGTTTCAAGGCATACACGACGTCCATAGCGGTGACAGTTTTCCTCTTGGCGTGTTCCGTATAAGTTACGGCATCTCTGATTACGTTTTCGAGGAATACTTTCAAGACACCTCTGGTTTCTTCGTAAATCAAACCGGATATGCGCTTGACGCCACCACGTCGGGCCAATCTTCGAATTGCAGGTTTGGTGATGCCTTGAATATTATCACGAAGCACTTTACGATGCCTTTTAGCGCCTCCTTTTCCCAACCCCTTTCCGCCTTTGCCTCTTCCGGTCATTTTTTTTTTTTTTAATTTTATATAATTATTTTAAATTCAAATCGACGATCGATTGGTCAATTCTTATAAATGAAACGTCCTCGTTTTGGATTGACGGAACACGACTGTCGGCATACATGACACATATGCTACTTTTGTCAGATTTCGGGAACGTCCCGCCCATTGCTCTCGACCCGACCAATAGCTAGTTGCCGGACCACTAGCGAGTCGCCTGAGAGAATAAAACACCAATTTTGGTATGCGTCGATCATCATTCTGTAATTGTCGTTCGATAAGTGCTCATCGTTGTCGACTCCTATCCGTAATTTAACCTTAGTGTTCTTGTACCTTTGACTGTACTTGTAATATTCGGTAAAGAGAGAGATGGCCCGTACGAAGCAAACCGCACGCAAATCGACCGGTGGCAAAGCTCCTAGGAAACAATTGGCGACCAAGGCGGCAAGAAAGAGTGCCCCCGCAACCGGCGGGGTGAAGAAACCTCACCGTTACAGGCCAGGTACCGTCGCCCTGCGAGAAATCCGTCGTTACCAGAAGAGCACCGAACTGTTGATCAGAAAATTACCCTTTCAACGTTTGGTACGTGAAATCGCACAAGATTTCAAAACGGATTTACGTTTCCAGAGTTCCGCAGTCATGGCTTTACAAGAAGCCAGCGAGGCCTATCTGGTCGGTCTTTTCGAAGATACAAATCTGTGTGCCATTCATGCCAAACGTGTCACCATCATGCCCAAAGACATCCAGCTGGCTAGGCGTATTCGAGGCGAACGTGCCTAAATATAATTAATGTAAATGTATATGTGTGCGTATATATCATAAAAGTATAACAAAAAACCGGTTCTTTTCAGAACCAACAATATGAGTATGTATAAATAAGAAAGGGAAAACAAACATCGTGCAAGAAAACCCGTTGTTTCGACTCGTTATACGAAACGATGCTTAAAGCAAAAGCGAAACATAAGCTTGGAGGTTTTTTTTTTCATTTCATTTTTGATTCGAAATAATTATCAAGTTGCTCTTTTTCTTATTTCAGAATTATACGCTAATTTTACGTTGACATTGTTTTTTTTTTGTTTTTTTTTTCCTCGCTCGAAACAATTATCACGCCATTTTTTCCCTCGTTAGTGATACTTATAATAGAGAAAATAAGTAAATTTCACCATATTCTATAATATGGTGAAGGCGAGCGTTTGCCCCCTACGGTCCACGCCTCCTTAAAAGAAAATGTAAGGGGGGTTGCATTCAGGAATAGAGGGGATCTCAATGTGTTCTAAAATAGGGGGATCGCAACGCATAAAGGGTGTAGCAACATATTTTACTTAACTTTTTGGCCAATTAGTGGATCGCGACAACGTATTTATCGCGCCGGTTTTTCTCTCGCTAGTGATACATATACTATTGAAAATAAGTAATTTTCGCCATATTATAGGGTCCAATGCCTCTTCAAGACTAAAATATATAGGGGGTCTCAAAGTGTTCAAAAAATAAGAGGGTCGCAACGTTTTCTTACTTACGACGACGACGATTCTAAAACGATTGGGAACCGAAGACCTAAAGGATAAGTTAGATGTATTATTTGCTCGGAGTCGATTACAGACCGTTTATTTTTCGTTCTTTTTTTTATTATCTTTAACATTTGTGGCTCTGAAAAGAGCCGTTTTTTTTTTTTCGTCTTCCGTTCGAAATAATTGTGACGCCAGTCTTACTTTTGTTTCATTCACGTATTTACTTTGAACTGGTGTATTTGGTGACGGCTTTGGTACCTTCGCTAACGGCGTGTTTGGCTAATTCCCCAGGCAGAAGTAATCTGACTGCCGTTTGAATTTCTCTACTTGTTATTGTGGACCTTTTGTTGTAGTGAGCCAAACGGGAAGCTTCAGCAGCTATCCTTTCGAAAATGTCATTAACGAAAGAATTCATGATCGACATGGCCTTGCTGGAAATTCCAGTATCCGGATGGACTTGTTTCAACACTTTGTAAATATAAATGGCGTAACTTTCCTTCCTCCTGCGCTTCTTCTTTTTATCGGTTTTCGAGATGTTCTTTTGAGCCTTTCCGGCTTTCTTGGCCGCCTTACCGCTGGTTTTAGGTGGCATTGTTGTTGGACAAACTGAACGATTTTACGTACGTATGGCAGAAGTTCGTATCGTAAACTGATTCTCGAACGGGCAACCTCGTCCGTTTTGTGACGGATCGTACGGGTTCGTTTAGCTCCGCCCATACAACTAACCGTCTGGTTCGTCCGTTGAGTATATAATGGGGTATGCCGATTAATACAGTATCTCATATGACTCTGCGACGTTCGTGTCGTACGAATCTGAACGGTTATAGTTAAAAAAACAAAATAAAATAACCAAACATGTCCGGACGTGGAAAAGGTGGCAAAGTTAAAGGGAAAGCAAAGTCTCGCTCGAATCGTGCCGGATTGCAGTTTCCTGTCGGTCGTATTCACAGATTGTTGAGAAAAGGAAATTACGCGGAACGTGTCGGTGCCGGAGCACCGGTATATTTGGCCGCGGTGATGGAATATCTAGCCGCCGAAGTATTGGAATTGGCGGGAAATGCCGCCAGAGATAACAAAAAGACGAGGATTATACCACGACATTTACAATTAGCCATTCGAAATGACGAAGAATTGAACAAACTATTGTCCGGCGTGACCATCGCACAAGGGGGTGTTTTGCCTAACATTCAGGCCGTGCTATTGCCAAAGAAGACCGACAGTAAAACGAAATAAAATATTAAAACGGATTGCTGCATCCCTGCACGATGGATCTTTACCTGATTCGAAATATCGGTCCTTTTCAGGACCAACAAAACATCTTTGGAATGAAAAAAAAAATACTATCGATACGTATTCCTTATACAGTTGCATGATCTATAGATATACTTTAAGTATGTACATCAATTAAAGTTAAATGAAATGCCTGACAGGCATAAGACAATAGCATTATCAATAAAAAAAATACCTCATGATCTCCTTAGCGTTTTATCGATATGAATCGAGAATTACGTGACTGGGAAACGTTAAAAACACCTGAGAAACGCAAAAAAAAAACCGCTACAAATGGAGGGACTTAAATCGGCATAAAATCCTCGCGGGCATCGTTCGGTGGTAACCTTTTCAAATAGTTAGTAGTATCGATTTAATATTACCTTTCGGATATATATATATATATATATATATATATATATATATATATATATATATATATATATATATATATATATATATATATATATATATATATATATGTATATATAGATATATATATATATATATATATATATATATATATATATATATATATATATATATATATATATATATATATATATATATATATATCAGTATCATGACTTAAGGGATGTTTATTCTTAATTTTTTTTCAGTGACATTAAATGTTGTGGTTCTAAAAAGAACCGATTTTTGAAAACCGTAAAGCTTTTGTAAACGTGCAGGTTTTCTACGTCTTCTCCGGATGATGATGATGATGATGATGGAGGTGGTTAATACGAGACGGTCGTTGTAGTCAACAATCTGTGTTGTGCACATTCGATTTCTTCATACCTCTTGATCGAGATTATGATGAAACCACAAAGGAGAGAACCGTTTACTTCTTCTTTTTTGGGGAAGCTGCTTTCTTCGCTTTGCCTCCGGTTGCGGCTGGAGACTTGGCACTTTTCGGTTTGGGAGCCTTAGGTTTCTTGGTAGGGCCAGCTTTGTTTGATTTCTTCGCTTTCGACGGTGATTTTGCCTTCGATGGCACCGTGGCGGCGGCGGCGGCGGCGGCGCCAACTGTTATCGCCGAAGATCCCGAACTAGCCGATTTTCCCATTTTCTTTTCGACGGCCTTCTTCACCGATACCTTCTTCTCGGCGGCGGCAACTTTCTTTGGTTTCCCGGTGGCCTTTTTGACTGTCTTTTTTTTTTCTGCCGTCGTCGTCGTCGTCGTCGTTCTCTTCGCCGGACTCTTTTTACCGCCTGCTTTGGTTGCTGCCGTAGTGTTTCTTTTCCTTTGACCACCACCACCACTAACGGAGGATGATGAAACAACACTTGCCGCCGATTGTTTCGTTTGAACCGACGAACTAGACGACGCCGCTGCTGCCAATTTAAACGAACCGGACGCCCCCTTTCCTTTAGTCTGAACCAAGGTGCCTGATACGACCGCCGATTTTAAATATTTCTTAATGAAAGGCGATACTTTCTCGGCATCGACCTTATAGTTGGCGGCGATATACTTCTTGATCGCTCTCAACGACGAACCTCCCCTTTCTTTCAGACCCTTAATGGCGTTGGTTACCATTTCGGCGGTGGGTGGATGCGTAGCTTTGGCTTTGGGATTTTTTCTTTTTGCAGTTTTTTCTTTTTTCGATGAAATCGTCGCCGATGCCGCCGTTGTTGCTGCTGTAGGTGCAGATGAAGCCCCTGAACCACCGCTACCCGTTCCTAACTGATTAGATGGAGACGTGGCTTGACCGCCGACTTCTGCATCTGCCATTTCTCGTTGTCGTCGTCGTCGTCGTCGTCAAAGATTGATAAAATATAACAGACAAATCTTTAGTCTCACGATGAAGTGCGGTACCGTAACGATGCTCGCGCGACAATTACGTTTTACTAAATGATTTTTTTGTACCTACAGATGGCCTATCTTACCCGAAGGGGCGAACGGAGGACTGAACGTCTACGCGTAGACACTGCTCCGTTTTCCGGCTTAGCCGAGACCTTTAACGAGGTTGGAACATTTTTTTAATTTTGTATTTTTCGTTAATAAATGCCATATTCCAGATTACAAAATTCATTCAGACTCGTTGTCATTACCTTCAGGATACAGCAGCTGTTCGGTTCGTGTCGATCTGTCGACAAGATCAAATTAAAAGATCCACGACAAACCTACGATTTCGACATTTCAAGAGAAACATTTTATGTGCTTCGATTATTTCGGATAAATATGGGATAAATAAGATATAGCCCCGTCGATGCCAATACCTCCAATATATCACCGGTCGATTAAGTACACGGATTCGTAGAGCAATAGATAACCTTACTGGAAAAAAAAAACTATTTTCGGCGACCTGCCATCGATCTTCTCTCCCATCGAAGGGAATCTAGTCTCGTTCTTATCCTTCGTCTTGGCCACCACCTTGCTAACTATCGTACCGTTATAATACATTTCAATATGTTTATTATTGGCGGATAAGATAGGATCAATTATCAAACGTACTGGAGATCGAACGCACATTTAAAAGAAAGACATATCCGTAATCGCAACGATTGGAGAAGTTAGGCTAGAAAGTTCTCTCGATGGCGATTCTTGGGCGAAAACGGCGTCCGTACTTATCAGTAGCTACATGAATTATTCGATCCGATCATTTCGATTAAATACGTAAAAATAAACGTATGTGAACCAAGTCCAGTCGTATTCTCACCGATGTCACCTCAATTAATTTTAAGCACGTTTATTGTAACGACTCTCCACCGATTAACGGGAGATATTCCACCTTGGTTGTCCATAATCTCCATGTCTGTCTATGTTATTTATTTTTTTTTTTTTTAATTGTCGTTTTATGGACTCTCGGGCAATTAACGAAGTGAATTCCACTTTCGTTATCGACAATGTTCTCTCTCTATTTTTTTTTATAATTTAGAATGTTATTTTGTGGTCCTGAAAAGAACCGTTTTTTTTTTGTGTCTGGATTTCGTTTTTTAGATATTTTAAAACGTCAAATAATTTATCTGCAACTTAACCGCCGAAACCGTAGAGAGTACGTCCTTGACGTTTCAAGGCATACACCACATCCATGGCGGTGACCGTTTTCCTCTTGGCGTGTTCCGTATATGTTACGGCATCCCTGATAACGTTCTCGAGGAACACTTTCAATACACCTCTGGTTTCTTCGTATATCAAACCCGATATACGTTTGACGCCACCACGTCGGGCTAATCTTCGAATGGCGGGTTTGGTGATGCCTTGAATATTATCACGTAGCACTTTACGATGACGTTTGGCGCCTCCTTTTCCCAAACCCTTTCCGCCTTTGCCTCTTCCGGTCATTTTTTTTTTTTTTCTCAAATACTTGTTAGTCAAACGGTCTTCGCGTCGAATCAACGAAACACATTTAATTTCTTAAACTTATATATGGGTTTCCGGGGAGGCCCCGCCCATCGTTCGTTACCGGGCCAATGGCCTGCAACGTAGGAGAGGGTATAACAAATTCGAGAGATTTTTTTTAATTGTCATTCGGCTGGGGCGTGTCGTTGTCGACCTCTGTGATTTAACCGTTGTGTTCTTATACGTCCGTCTGTAATTGTAATAGTCCAGCCAAACGGCGGCAGGAGATTTAAGTCGAGACCAATCGTCCTGCGGAGCAAGACCGTCTATTCTGAAGCCGCCAATTTACTGGCAAAAGACGGTGTGAAATTTCACATCACAAACAAACCCGAGGGGGTAGCATTCCACCCCGAGGCAGAAATTGACTACAGGAAGATAACCAAACTATTCGATGCCAAGAACTACCCTTATCACACCTTCTGCGCGCCAGAAGAAAGAGGCCTCCGAGTTTTACTCCGCGGCCTAGTCGAAACCATCGGAAACGATGAAATCCGCGCCGAGCTGGCGAAACTAAATTTCACCCCCATCCACGTCGAAAGATGGACAAGACCAGCCAAGGACAGGAGAAAGAAACCTATCCCCATAGCAATCGTACAGGTTGTCGTGCCCAGAGAGCAGCACGAAATCTTCAATATTACAAGATTCATGAGGCAATCAATCAGGGTTGAAGCCCAGAAATCCAATGGAAAACCCGTGCAGTGCTTTAACTGCCAACTGTACGGGCACACAGCGAAACAATGCCACGCACCATCCATCTGCGTGAAGTGTGCCGGTCAGCACAACACAAAAGATTGCCAAAAGAGCAAGAAAACTCCAGCAAAATGCAGTAACTGCCAGGGGGCACACACTGCTAACTATTCCGGGTGTCCACGTCGCCCGACCAAAGGCCAAAAAACCACACCAGAGGCCAACCAACAACAACCACCGCCGCCAAAGAAGACCCCCGTAAAGATCCCCCCACCGACTCACGTATGGGGAACACAGAAGATGAACTCGGCTCCCCCGGCAGTCGACCTCAACTCAATCCAACAAATGTTCAAGCAGCTGCTTGAACAACAACACAAGCAGATGAGTGACATGATGACTCATTTCCTCCATGCACTGCAACCCAGCAATGGCCACTAGACCCAGGACGCTGAAGATAATCTCATGGAACGCTAGTTCAGTGCGCGACAAGAAGGAGGATCTTGCCGACACACTGACGTCCTACAACATCGACGTCGCCCTCCTTCAGGAGACGTTCCTAAAAGCCTCCTCTAGATTCAGCATCCCCAACTACACCATCTATCGGAACGATAGAAAAACCGGCCCAGGCGGCGGCACTGCGATCCTGATAAAGAGCAGCATCCGCCACCATGAATTGCTCCCTCCGGCCATGGTCAGTCTGGAAATCACCCAAATCGCCATTGAGCTCGAAGACCAAAGCAACCTGATTCTCGCTTCAGTCTACCAGCGAAATCAGGACACCATCGCTCCAGCCGACTACGAAAAGTTGGCGCAGGGAACCTCCGCCAAAATCATCGGCGGAGACTTCAATGCACACCACGAAGATTGGGGCTGCCAGTCCACAAACACTCGTGGACGCGAACTCAAAAACATCTGCGACACCTGGGGATTCAACATCGATTATCCAGACGAACCAACACACTACGCCGCCGGAGTTCCTCAGCACACCGGATCCGTCATCGACTTCTTTCTGGTGAAAGACTCCAGAAGAGCCACAGCTACGAGAGTTATCCACGAGCTGGACTCCGACCACCTGCCAGTCCTGCTAGAGATGGGTGACAACCACCTGCTGGACGCCCCCTTCAGGCCCCCAATTAAAATCACGGATTGGGCAAAATATAATAATCTTCTTCATCTTACAGATCCCATACCGACGATCAACGACCCCAGGCAACTCGAGCTTGCAGTCAGCAAGCTGTCCAAGGACATTCAGCAGGCCTACAACAGCGCTTCGGAGCCACGGCCAGCCAACCAGTCCAGGCTAACCACAGACCTCCCGCTGGATCTGAAAAACCTTCTCCGAGCGAGAAATCGCCTGTTGAGAAGGGCCAGATCCACCCTCGATCCCGAGGATAAAAGGCGGGCAAACCAGGCGACCAGAGAAGCCAGGCAAGCGATGAAGTCTTTCAGAGAAGTAAAGTGGGGTAACCTGCTCTCCTCTCTGGACTCATCGAACTCCAGGCAGATCTGGCGTCTGGCGAGGTCTTTGGCGGGAAAATCCAGGAGGATTATTCCACCGCTAAAATCGGATGCAGATGGCGCTGTCGCCGTCTCCGATGTGGACAAAGCCGAACTTCTGGCTGAGTCCTTCAAGCTTCAGATGACCTGTCAACGTCATCCCGAAGCAGATCCAAATTTCGATGCGGAGGTCAGCAGGGTTTCGGCCCAGCTACCTATCTTCCCGCAAATCTCCTTCCTGCAAAATCATCTCGCTTCCCCCCGTTCAATCACAGCAATAATCAAAAGCTTCGCCCCCAGAAAAACCCCCGGCTTTGACGGTATCACGGCCAGGCAACTTCAGAAACTTCCGAGCAAGCAGATCGCGGAGATCACAAACATCGTGAACTCCATTCTGCGCCTCCAACATTATCCAAGCTCATGGAAGCACGCCATTCTTGCCGTGATACCCAAAAAATGCAACAGTCCGAGCCCGGCCGACTACAGGCCGATCAGTCTCCTCAGCGCTCTCTCCAAAATCGCTGAAAAAACCATCCTCGAAGCCCTCAACAGCTTCACCGACTCCAAAAAGATCATTCCAGATGAACAATTCGGGTTCAGGAAAGGTCTTTCATCCATTCACCAAGCGGCCAGGTTGGCCAGCAAAGTCCATTCAGCTCTCGAGAAAAAATGGCATCTCGGAGCAGTTCTTCTCGACCTGTCCAAAGCCTTCGACAAAGTCTGGCATGATGGTCTCATCTACAAAACCATCTCTCTCGGATTTCCCCGAGATCTGACCTTGTTAATCCGTTCATTCCTGGAAGACAGAACCTTCCAAGTTCGAATAAACTCTTCCGTCTCCACGAGAAAACAAATAAAAGCGGGCGTCCCGCAAGGTTCCCCCCTGGCACCGGCCTTGTTCAATATCTACTTGGCCGGTATTCCACGCTCACAAGATGTGAAATCCGCATTCTTCGCGGACGACACAGCTTACTTTGTAGCGTCTCCTCAGACTTCTGTGATTCACAACAAACTCCAGAAGCAACTTAATGCAGCTATCCACTGGCTCAAATTCTGGCGCCTGCAAGTCAATCCGAAAAAGACTCAGGCGATCATCTTCACTAATAAACGCTTCATCAGAGAATACAGGCTACTGGTGGACAAAGTTCCGATTCCATGGTTGCAAAAAGCAACCTACTTAGGTCTTCATTTCGACCGACATCTCTCTTGGTCCAGTCAAATCCAGCAAGCCATCTGCAAGGGTTGCGGCATCATCAAAATGCTGTACCCGCTCTCATGCAGAACGAGCAACCTCGCTCCAAAAATCAAAGTCATGATCTACAAAATCCTTGTCAGATCAGTAGTTCTGTACGGCTTCCATACGTACTACCGGTTTCTTGGTCCAACTCTGATCAAGAAACTTCAAATCTTCCAAAATAAATCCTTGCGTGTGGCCCTAGACGCACCTTGGTACGTTAGAAATAACCAAATCCATCGGGAGGCCTGCGTGCCACCGATCTCTCAATTCCATCAAACCACACTCGCCAAGCTGAAGCTCACAGCCTCGCGAGGTAGCAATCCACTGCTACGCGAATTATCGGACCTCCTGCCCTAGCCACAGGGCAATACTCCGATATCATCGTCCCCAATCTCCGGCATCAAGACCCGGTTAACGAAGTTTTCTCGTTTTCCGACTTGTGTAAGTCTCAGCCTCCGCTACCGCCGTCGCACAATCTAGCGTTTCTGTCTGTGCCGGCCCGGCGACTGCACCTATGCGCAGCGTCGGCCCGGCAACGGCAGAAATTAGCACCGCAACGCCGATGACTTCATCGGTTTTCCAAATTAACCTCCTGAAGTTCGCCTGGACTTCATTGAAAAACCACTTCATGAACAGTCGGACCTCCGTCCTTCGGGACCAAACATTCCGACATTTCCTGGGTCAACTAGAGACCCTCAAAATAATTAGAAACCCATTCTGGGTCAATCTCATGCTATATAAGTAAGGGCCGAAAAGGCTAACTTAAAAACCAGGCTAATAAAATAGAAATAGAAATTGTAATAGTCCGAGAAGAGATGGCCCGTACGAAGCAAACCGCACGCAAATCGACCGGTGGCAAAGCTCCTAGGAAACAATTGGCGACCAAGGCGGCAAGAAAGAGTGCCCCCGCAACCGGCGGGGTGAAGAAACCTCACCGTTACAGGCCAGGTACCGTCGCCCTGCGAGAAATCCGTCGTTACCAGAAGAGCACCGAACTGTTGATCAGAAAATTACCCTTCCAACGTTTGGTACGTGAGATCGCACAAGATTTCAAAACGGATTTACGCTTCCAGAGTTCTGCAGTCATGGCTTTACAAGAAGCTAGCGAAGCCTATCTGGTCGGTCTTTTCGAAGATACAAATCTGTGTGCCATTCATGCCAAACGTGTCACCATCATGCCCAAAGACATCCAGCTGGCCAGGCGTATTCGAGGCGAACGTGCCTAAAATATATTTTATATAAATCCGTACATATATATATATATATATATATATATATATATATATATATATATATATATATATATATATATATATATATATATATGCGTATTTTATATATAGCAAAAAACCGGTTCTTTTCAGAACCAACAAAATGAGTATGTACAAATAATAAAGGGAAAATACATCGTGCATGAATGCCCGTTGTTTCGATTCGTTATACCAAACGATGCGTAAACCAATGGCGAAACATTTAAGCTTGGAGTATTTTTTTTTTTTTTCATTCCAAATAATAATCACGTCAGTCTTTTACCTTAATACATGTTTTTTCTCGCTCGAAATAACTATTGCGCCAGTGTTTCTCTCGTTAGTAATACTTATAATAAAGGGTAGAAGTAAATTTCACCATTTTCTCTAATATGGCGAAGGCGAACGTTTGTACCCTAAGGTCGGTCCAAGCCTCCTTAAAAGAAAATGTAGGTAGGGGGATTGCATTCAGCAATAGAGGGGTCTCAATGTGATCGAAAAATATGGCGGTCGAACACATAATGGAGGTAGCGACGGTTTTTTTTTTTTTTTTTTTTTAACTTTTGGGTATTATAGAGGGTCGCGACACTGAAAATGATTGAGAAACGATGACCTCTTTAAGTCATGTTAGATTTATTATTTGCTCGGAGTCGGTTACAGATCTATATATATATATATATATTTTTTTTTTTTTTACGTTCATTTGTGGCTCTGAAAAGAGCCGTTTTTGTTTCTTTCATTCGAAATAATTTTCACGTATTTACTTGGAACTGGTGTATTTGGTGACGGCTTTGGTACCTTCACTAACGGCGTGTTTGGCTAATTCTCCAGGTAAAAGTAATCTGACCGCCGTTTGAATTTCTCTACTTGTTATTGTCGATCTCTTGTTATAGTGGGCCAAACGCGAAGCTTCGGCGGCAATCCTTTCGAAAATGTCATTAACGAAAGAATTCATGATCGACATGGCCTTGCTGGAAATTCCCGTATCCGGATGTACTTGTTTCAACACTTTGTAAATGTAAATGGCGTAACTCTCCTTCCTCCTACGCTTCTTCTTTTTATCAGTTTTTGAGATGTTTTTTTGTGCCTTTCCGGCTTTCTTGGCCGCTTTACCGCTGGTTTTTGGTGGCATTATTGACAAACTCGTCGAATTAACGTACGTATACTACAAGCTCGTAAGGTGAACTGGTTTCAGCACTGTCCTAGGGCACCGTATTTGTGACAGAGCGTACGAATAAGTTACGCTCCGCCCATTGAACAGAGATTCGTGTTCGTGCGTTTCTATTGGTCTCCTGATATATAATATCATGAAGCGAACCTTGACCAAAAAAATACAGTATCTCATCTGACTGTGCGACGGCAATCCCGTCGTGCGAATCTGATCTATTACAGTTAAAGAATAAATAAAATTAATAAATATGTCCGGACGCGGAAAAGGAGGCAAAGTTAAAGGAAAGGCCAAGTCGCGTTCGAATCGTGCCGGATTGCAGTTTCCGGTCGGCCGTATTCACAGATTGTTGAGGAAAGGAAATTACGCGGAACGCGTAGGTGCAGGAGCACCGGTATATTTGGCCGCGGTAATGGAGTATCTTGCCGCCGAAGTATTGGAATTGGCCGGAAACGCCGCCAGAGATAACAAGAAGACCAGGATTATCCCACGACATTTGCAGCTCGCCATCAGAAATGACGAAGAATTAAACAAACTTTTGTCAGGCGTTACCATCGCCCAAGGTGGTGTTTTACCGAACATTCAGGCCGTGCTATTGCCAAAGAAGACAGACAGTAAAACGAAATAAAATCAAAACGATTGCTGCATCCCTGCATGAAGGGTCTTTACCTGATTCGAAATATCGGTCCTTTTCAGGACCAACAAAAAACTATAGAATGAACAAAGAAAAATACAAATACTACCCATCACCTAAATGGCGGAGTGATATTTAAATATGCTCTAGATAAGCACATTAAAAATATCAAAATTTCCAAAGGGTTTTATTTGCACGTATAAAATTGCGTATCAGAGGAACGTTACAAAACCGATAGTGCTGTTAATGGAACAAAAATAAAAAAACTACTTTCGGATCGACGTCCGACATAAATTCCTCGTACGCTTTATTTCTCTGAAACGGATTATTATTATTATTGTCGAATTACTTAATGATATAATTACTGGTGTGTTTCTCACGGGTATCATCTCTTAAGGAATTCACTGTTAATTTTTTCTTCTCTTGACTAATAATATTGAGGTCCTGAAAAGAAATTCTCG
>JARFXV010002639.1:0-2500 GCA_031761425.1 Cosmopolites sordidus | reverse complement strand
GATAGATATATATATATATATATAAATATAATAATGGTAAATAAAGCTGCGCCCGCCGCGTGTATATAAGTAGTAGCCTCGACATCGTATAACAAACGATCAGACGTCGCATATCCTTTAATTAAAGAATATATATTATCGGACACGACGACCGAAAACGATGCGATGCGACACGCACGGCACACTTTCGCTTAATTCGCATGAAAACGCGAATTAAGATCGTCCTTACGATTTAAGACGTCGCGCGCACCTGCCACGCGTTCGCGAAGGCGAATCGACGGCAACAGGCGCTCGCGTCACGACGTCCAACACGCTCCGTCGTCATTATCCGAATCAACGCGACAGACAGATGGTACATCGTCGTCGTCGTCGTCGTCATTTTCGGACAAAACCGAGCAGTCTTTAAATAAGGTACGACCCTCAGCCAGGAGTGGTCCGGGAATGGAATCCCAGGACCGCAATGTGCGTTCGAAGTGTCGATGTTCATGTGTCCTGCAGTTCACAAGTTGACGCGCAATTAGCTGCGTTCTTCATCGACCCACGAGCCAAGTGATCCACCGTTTAGGGTAATCTTTTTTATCGATTCATTTAACGAGAAGGAAACTATCGCCACGACGATGACGACGACCAAGGCGAACCTCGTCATTGCGGCGTGGCAGTAATGGTCCGACTCGTTTGTGATGCGAGAAATAAAATACTTCTCCGTATCGGTGACGTTCATTTTAAGAAATGTAAATGGCAAGATTCCGAAATTTTTAAACGAAACGTTGAAATATTATCCACCGTCGACATCGTTGTCGTCGTCGTCGTCGACAAACGAACGGTGTTTTATATTACGTTTCTCTCGTCACGGTAACGGTCGTCGTCGTCGTCGTCGTCAGTCGACAGCGTCGACGACAAAAACCGCAACGAATGTTTAAAAATCATAACGGAATCGATTATGATGAAGATATGGTTAATGGTCCATATCATACACATCACACAGAAACGACCACGACAACCACAACGACGTTACAGACAGATCACGTGTGCGTGCGTGTGCGTTAAATGTGAAAACTTAAAGATCGTACGGGCGCATATCGTTTAAATACCGTCGGGAAGGAAAATCCACGAGGATTTTTTATCCCTTAGATTTTTCGTACTCTGGCTGACTCGCTCACTCACTCACTCACTCACTCACTTTCCAGATAGATAGTGAGTGGGCGAGTGAGCGAGCGAGCTAGCTAGCTAGCTAGCGTAGAAACATAAATCTAGGTACCCGATACAAATTCTTTTTTCCGTTTTCGTCTTGCACGCACCAACGAGCGATACGAGCTGCTGTCGCTGTCGTTCGTCGAGGATCGTCAAAGTTGTCGTTCCCTTGTGTCTCTTAATAAAATAAAAGATAGTTCGAATTATTCGAGAGAATAATTACAGACGTGTTCTTAATCGCGCGTCAGATGACGGCAATCGATCACTGTAATGATCCTTCCGCAGGTTCACCTACGGAAACCTTGTTACGACTTTTACTTCCTCTAAATGATCAAGTTTGGTCATCTTTTCTTACACATCGACGACACCGAAGCGCCATCGCGTGTCGATCCGAAGACCTCACTAAATCATTCAATCGGTAGTAGCGACGGGCGGTGTGTACAAAGGGCAGGGACGTAATCAACGCGAGCTTATGACTCGCGCTTACTGGGAATTCCTCGTTCATGGGGAACAATTGCAAGCCCCAATCCCTAGCACGAAGGAGGTTCAGCGGGTTACCCGGGCCGCTCGGCCAGGGAAGACACGCTGATTCCTTCAGTGTAGCGCGCGTGCGGCCCAGAACATCTAAGGGCATCACAGACCTGTTATTGCTCAATCTCGTGCTAGAAGCCGCCTGTCCCTCTAAGAAGAAATGTTTGTACGCCGACAGTAAAAACCGCGCGCGAACGGCGGAGCCCGTGAGGACCCCGCACGTACGGCGGGCCTTTGCGATGTCAAAAAGCGCCTAGTTAGCAGGCTAGAGTCTCGTTCGTTATCGGAATTAACCAGACAAATCGCTCCACCAACTAAGAACGGCCATGCACCACCACCCACCGAATCAAGAAAGAGCTCTCAATCTGTCAATCCTTCCGGTGTCCGGGCCTGGTGAGGTTTCCCGTGTTGAGTCAAATTAAGCCGCAGGCTCCACTCCTGGTGGTGCCCTTCCGTCAATTCCTTTAAGTTTCAGCTTTGCAACCATACTTCCCCCGGAACCCAAAAGCTTTGGTTTCCCGGAAGCTGCCCGTCGAGTCATCGGAGGAACGTCGACGGATCGCTAGCTGGCATCGTTTAAGGTTAGAACTAGGGCGGTATCTGATCGCCTTCGAACCTCTAACTTTCGTTCTTGATCAATGAAAGCGTTTTTGGCAAATGCTTTCGCTTCCGTTCGTCTTGCGACGATCCAAGAATTTCACCTCTAACGTCGCAATACGAATGCCCCCATCCGTTCCTATTAATCATTACCTCGGGGTTCCGAAAACCAACAAAATAG
>JARFXV010002638.1:25000-30158 GCA_031761425.1 Cosmopolites sordidus | reverse complement strand
TCGATATGAATCGAGAATTACGTGACTGGGAAACGTTAAAAACACCTGAGAAACGCAAAAAAAAACCGCTACAAATGGAGGGACTTAAATCGGCATAAAATCCTCGCGGGCATCGTTCGGTGGTAACCTTTTCAAATAGTTAGTAGTATCGATTTAATATTACCTTTCGGATATATATATATATATATATATATATATATATATATATATATATATATATATATATATATATATATATATATATATTATATGTATATATAGATATATATATATATATATATATATATATATATATATATATATATATATATATATATATATATATCTATATATATATATATATAGATATATATATATATATATATATATATATATATATATATATATATATATATATATATATATATATATATATATATATATATATATATATATATCAGTATCATGACTTAAGGGATGTTTATTCTTAATTTTTTTTCAGTGACATTAAATGTTGTGGTTCTAAAAAGAACCGATTTTTGAAAACCGTAAAGCTTTTGTAAACGTGCAGGTTTTCTACGTCTTCTCCGGATGATGATGATGATGATGATGGAGGTGGTTAATACGAGACGGTCGTTGTAGTCAACAATCTGTGTTGTGCACATTCGATTTCTTCATACCTCTTGATCGAGATTATGATGAAACCACAAAGGAGAGAACCGTTTACTTCTTCTTTTTTGGGGAAGCTGCTTTCTTCGCTTTGCCTCCGGTTGCGGCTGGAGACTTGGCACTTTTCGGTTTGGGAGCCTTAGGTTTCTTGGTAGGGCCAGCTTTGTTTGATTTCTTCGCTTTCGACGGTGATTTTGCCTTCGATGGCACCGTGGCGGCGGCGGCGCCAACTGTTATCGCCGAAGATCCCGAACTAGCCGATTTTCCCATTTTCTTTTCGACGGCCTTCTTCACCGATACCTTCTTCTCGGCGGCGGCAACTTTCTTTGGTTTCCCGGTGGCTTTTTGACTGTCTTTTTTTTTTCTGCCGTCGTCGTCGTCGTCGTCGTCGTTCTCTTCGCCGGACTCTTTTTACCGCCTGCTTTGGTTGCTGCCGTAGTGTTTCTTTTCCTTTGACCACCACCACCACTAACGGAGGATGATGAAACAACACTTGCCGCCGATTGTTTCGTTTGAACCGACGAACTAGACGACGCCGCTGCTGCCAATTTAAACGAACCGGACGCCCCCTTTCCTTTAGTCTGAACCAAGGTGCCTGATACGACCGCCGATTTTAAATATTTCTTAATGAAAGGCGATACTTTCTCGGCATCGACCTTATAGTTGGCGGCGATATACTTCTTGATCGCTCTCAACGACGAACCTCCCCTTTCTTTCAGACCCTTAATGGCGTTGGTTACCATTTCGGCGGTGGGTGGATGCGTAGCTTTGGCTTTGGGATTTTTTCTTTTTGCAGTTTTTTCTTTTTTCGATGAAATCGTCGCCGATGCCGCCGTTGTTGCTGCTGTAGGTGCAGATGAAGCCCCTGAACCACCGCTACCCGTTCCTAACTGATTAGATGGAGACGTGGCTTGACCGCCGACTTCTGCATCTGCCATTTCTCGTTGTCGTCGTCAAAGATTGATAAAATATAACAGACAAATCTTTAGTCTCACGATGAAGTGCGGTACCGTAACGATGCTCGCGCGACAATTACGTTTTACTAAATGATTTTTTTGTACCTACAGATGGCCTATCTTACCCGAAGGGGCGAACGGAGGACTGAACGTCTACGCGTAGACACTGCTCCGTTTTCCGCTTAGCCGAGACCTTTAACGAGGTTGGAACATTTTTTTAATTTTGTATTTTTCGTTAAAAAATGCCATATTCCAGATTACAAAATTCATTCAGACTCGTTGTCATTACCTTCAGGATACAGCAGCTGTTCGGTTCGTGTCGATCTGTCGACAAGATCAAATTAAAAGATCCACGACAAACCTACGATTTCGACATTTCAAGAGAAACATTTTATGTGCTTCGATTATTTCGGATAAATATGGGATAAATAAGATATAGCCCCGTCGATGCCAATACCTCCAATATATCACCGGTCGATTAAGTACACGGATTCGTAGAGCAATAGATAACCTTACTGGAAAAAAAAAACTATTTTCGGCGACCTGCCATCGATCTTCTCTCCCATCGAAGGGAATCTAGTCTCGTTCTTATCCTTCGTCTTGGCCACCACCTTGCTAACTATCGTACCGTTATAATACATTTCAATATGATTATTATTGGCGGATAAGATAGGATCAATTATCAAACGTACTGGAGATCGAACGAACATTTAAAAGAAAGACATATCCGTAATCGCAACGATTGGAGAAGTTAGGCTAGAAAGTTCTCTCGATGGCGATTCTTGGGCGAAAACGGCGTCCGTACTTATCAGTAGCTACATGAATTATTCGATCCGATCATTTCGATTAAATACGTAAAAATAAACGTATGTGAACCAAGTCCAGTCGTATTCTCACCGATGTCACCTCAATTAATTTTAAGCACGTTTATTGTAACGACTCTCCACCGATTAACGGGAGATATTCCACCTTGGTTGTCCGTAATCTCCATGTCTGTCTATGTTATTTATATATTTTTTTTTTAATTGTCGTTTTATGGACTCTCGGGCAATTAACGAAGTGAATTCCACTTTCGTTATCGACAATGTTCTCTCTCTATTTTTTTTTTATAATTTAGAATGTTATTTTGTGGTCCTGAAAAGAACCGTTTTTTTTTTTTGTGTCTGGATTTCGTTTTTTAGATATTTTAAAACGTCAAATAATTTATCTGCAACTTAACCGCCGAAACCGTAGAGAGTACGTCCTTGACGTTTCAAGGCATACACCACATCCATGGCGGTGACCGTTTTCCTCTTGGCGTGTTCCGTATATGTTACGGCATCCCTGATAACGTTCTCGAGGAACACTTTCAATACACCTCTGGTTTCTTCGTATATCAAACCCGATATACGTTTGACGCCACCACGTCGGGCTAATCTTCGAATGGCGGGTTTGGTGATGCCTTGAATATTATCACGTAGCACTTTACGATGACGTTTGGCGCCTCCTTTTCCCAAACCCTTTCCGCCTTTGCCTCTTCCGGTCATTTTTTTTTTTCTCAAATACTTGTTAGTCAAACGGTCTTCGCGTCGAATCAACGAAACACATTTAATTCTTAAACTTATATATGGGTTTCCGGGGAGGCCCCGCCCATCGTTCGTTACCGGGCCAATGGCCTGCAACGTAGGAGAGGGTATAACAAATTCGAGATCTTTTTTTAATTGTCATTCGGCTGGTGCGTGTCGTTGTCGACCTCTGTGATTTAACCGTTGTGTTCTTATACGTCCGTCTGTAATTGTAATAGTCCGAGAAGAGATGGCCCGTACGAAGCAAACCGCACGCAAATCGACCGGTGGCAAAGCTCCTAGAAAACAATTGGCGACCAAGGCGGCAAGAAAGAGTGCCCCCGCAACCGGCGGGGTGAAGAAACCTCACCGTTACAGGCCAGGTACCGTCGCCCTGCGAGAAATCCGTCGTTACCAGAAGAGCACCGAACTGTTGATCAGAAAATTACCCTTCCAACGTTTGGTACGTGAGATCGCACAAGATTTCAAAACGGATTTACGCTTCCAGAGTTCTGCAGTCATGGCTTTACAAGAAGCTAGCGAAGCCTATCTGGTCGGTCTTTTCGAAGATACAAATCTGTGTGCCATTCATGCCAAACGTGTCACCATCATGCCCAAAGACATCCAGCTGGCCAGGCGTATTCGAGGCGAACGTGCCTAAAATATATTTTATATAAATCCGTACATATATATATATATATATATATATATATATATATATATATATATATATATATATATATATATATATGCGTATTTTATATATAGCAAAAAACCGGTTCTTTTCAGAACCAACAAAATGAGTATGTACAAATAATAAAGGGAAAATACATCGTGCATGAATGCCCGTTGTTTCGATTCGTTATACCAAACGATGCGTAAACCAATGGCGAAACATTTAAGCTTGGAGTATTTTTTTTTTTTTCATTCCAAATAATTATCACGTCAGTCTTTTACCTTAATACATGTTTTTTCTCGCTCGAAATAACTATTGCGCCAGTGTTTCTCTCGTTAGTAATACTTATTATAAAGGGTAGAAGTAAATTTCACCATTTTCTCTAATATGGCGAAGGCGAACGTTTGTACCCTAAGGTCGGACCAAGCCTCCTTAAAAGAAATGTAGGTAGGGGGATTGCATTCAGCAATAGAGGGGTCTCAATGTGATCGAAAAATATGGCGGTCGAACACATAATGGAGGTAGCGACGGTTTTTTTTTTTTTTTTTTTTTTTAACTTTTGGGTATTATAGAGGGTCGCGACACTGAAAATGATTGAGAAACGATGACCTCTTTAAGTCATGTTAGATTTATTATTTTCTCGGAGTCGGTTACAGATCTATATATATATATTTTTTTTTTTTTACGTTCATTTGTGGCTCTGAAAAGAGCCGTTTTTGTTTCTTTCATTCGAAATAATTTTCACGTATTTACTTGGAACTGGTGTATTTGGTGACGGCTTTGGTACCTTCACTAACGGCGTGTTTGGCTAATTCTCCAGGTAAAAGTAATCTGACCGCCGTTTGAATTTCTCTACTTGTTATTGTCGATCTCTTGTTATAGTGGGCCAAACGCGAAGCTTCGGCGGCAATCCTTTCGAAAATGTCATTAACGAAAGAATTCATGATCGACATGGCCTTGCTGGAAATTCCCGTATCCGGATGTACTTGTTTCAACACTTTGTAAATGTAAATGGCGTAACTCTCCTTCCTCCTACGCTTCTTCTTTTTATCAGTTTTTGAGATGTTTTTTTGTGCCTTTCCGGCTTTCTTGGCCGCTTTACCGCTGGTTTTTGGGTGGCATTATTGACAAACTCGTCGAATTAACGTACGTATACTACAAGCTCGTAAGGTGAACTGGTTTCAGCACTGTCCTAGGGCACCGTATTTGTGACAGAGCGTACGAATAAGTTACGCTCCGCCATTGAACAGAGATTCGTGTTCGTGCGTTTCTATTGGTCTCCTGATATATAATATCATGAAGCGAACCTTGACCAAAAAAATACAGTATCTCAT